>JADDOH010008736.1:0-155437 GCA_016648135.1 Agrypnia vestita
ATACATATATGTAAATGAATATGATGCTGTGTTTCTTCAGAAGGTTGCTTCAGAATGTGGGGCACCGTGTTTCGGATATATATATATATATATATATGTAGGGAATAGATTATACTTGGGAGTACCGGTCATGGGCAATTCTCGCGGGTTTGATCGTGGGAGAACTTTAATCGTTCCCTGTTTCCGTCAAGTCGGTAGCTGATAGGAGTTGGACAGCGACAGCGGGGAGTACAGAACTGATAGCGAGGAAAAAATTGGGTAATTCTTTTAAAATAAAATACATTCGTGTCATTATTTATTCTCTAATAAACCACATGTTGATGCTTCGAGTATATGTGACTTAGTTTTTAAAATAAAAACTTTATATATATATATATATATATGTATATGTGTTTATACTTGAAGTGTCAACGTCCCATTGACCCACAGCAAACAACGACCAGCGCCGTACAACAGGTTCCCACGAGACACGAGTCAGACGGCCCCCGCAAAGATGCTGGCTGACGCCATTGAATACACAAAGGTAAATGCCAAATCTGAGAAAACCAAAAATGCTGACCGATAACAATACACGCCGATGAGTCAAGATAGAATTCACTGACAGGGCAGTTCCCACACCTGGCGCAGATACCGATGCCGCATTTCACACGTCGGTGTGCACAAGATGCATAAGCGATACACTGACATACAAAAACAGTTCGTCCCAGTTCGTGCTGGCTTTCACAAATACGCGGTACCGCTTCTCGGCAGTATCAACACGACCCTCGCAGCCTGCACTATCATCGTCATCGACAGGCCACGCTGCTTAATCTACACCACCCATCAAGTAGCATGCTCATCGGCGCTGTCCACTCCGCACCAGCCATCAAGTAGCATCCTCATAAACACTATACGGATAACTCCACATCGGCGCAACGTCGGCTGTCCACCGTGACGTCACATACTACGCCCAGCTGTCTACAAATTCCTTAAATTAACATATACTTGTATGAAATGTATGCACTAACCTCCCCACATACTAGAATAATTTTTTATATATATATATGCGCGAGGGAATGTACTTACGCTGTGCCCCAGTCCCTTCGCCTAAAAAAGGGGTTTATTTCAACTCTGTATAATTGTAAATGTTCGAGATAAAATCAAAAATGAAGAAATAAGGCGCCGAACAAAAGTTGCCGATATTATGGACCGTATTGCGAAACTAAAATGGCAGTGGGCTGGACATATGGCTCGATAGGAGGATTCTATATGGGCACCCAAAATCAGGAAGCAGGAAGAACCTGGATGCGAAGGGGAAGAAGCAGAGATGAGTGGAAGAAAATGGAAGAGACCTACATCCAGCAGAGGGCAAAAGATTAAGGAAGAAGAAGAAGAAGATAATTGCACACTCTGTGAATAAGCATGCATTAACAAATTCTTTTTTTTTTTGAGATTAGTACAAAGTATATTTTTAAAATTCATACTTTTTCCAATAATTACACTTAACAACCAGATTTCCAAGTAAGTACATACTAAAATACGTTTCCTGACAAGCGAAAGCTTCAAAGGTCTATTATTTGGCAGTGAAACAATTCATTGATCGCTCTTCCACGACTATGAATGCGAGGTGTGTGGGTGTTAAGGTATTTATAATGAAAACTTTGTCATGTACCTACACATATAAATATTACTATTTTATAAATAAACATATACAACTTTTGACTTTTTTGTGATTACCAAAGTAGCGGAACCCACTTTGGCTTTTATTTCCATGGTTATACCTAGTTGTCCACATGAACGAAAATCAATGTACTACCTACAGTCACGAGTGCATACAACGTCTTAAGATATTAGTTCACCTTAATGGCTTTAAGTGTTGAGGCTGTATTCCGGGAATACACAGGTGTCTGTATATTGCAACAATTATTTAGTACGTGCATTACTTCGCAAAGCTGCACTCAAAAACTTAGCACTTAGCTGCTCGGATAATGTTTCGTTATAGATTACGACATTTCTTTAGAATTAATTTTTAAACTGTTAAAACATACTTTAAGCGATACTTAATTGCTTTCCACAATTTCTTTCTGGAAATCCATTTATTAGTAATTTTCTCTCAGATTTTATACATTGAACAATTTACATGGTTTTATTTTCACACCAATTCACATAATTTAATAATCTTACAAATAAAACTGATTTACATCAACATTTTTATATGTAGGTATGATTTGAGAACACAGCGACGGGATTTTGTTCCCAGAGGAATGATTAATTAAGATAAATTTTAGAAGTCTACAAAATCTATGTATAACTAGCTCATGAGAAAAGACTGCAGATATCTCTAGCAGAGTAGCATAGCTCCCTTTAAATAAACGTAACATTTTCAAATTTGGAAAAAATATAGAATCTTTAAAAATGTGATGATATGTGGATGTTCTTGCGATGGAATTGGTGAATGTTGCATTGTGTATCACTCGAACTAGATCACACATGTCGTTAGTTTTGAGACATCCTATAAAAAGACTTCCATACATGTTTCTCATATAAATAGTTTCGACTCTGTGTGACTTCTTTAATTTATCCGAACTGATTTACAGACAGAAACACAGACAGATACAAAATTTTGAATAAAATAATAAAAAGAAATATAAGAAGAGACATAAGAAAATTTAATACCAATTTGATAATACAGACCATAGAAACAAATAAAAATACGAAAATTCTTAGACGAATAAACTCAAAGGGAAATTCTGCTATAACAAAAATTAAAAACCAAAACAATTAAATTGTAAAAGACAAACTTGAGATCACTAATACAATTAAAACATTCTACGAGAATTTCTACACATTCAACATCAACGAGGGACAGCACAGTGAAATTCATGTGTTTAATGTGGGATCAGAAGAAATTGCCGAAATAGATACAGATGAAATAGATAAAGCATTAAAACAAATGAAAAATAACAAAGCTCCGGGAGAAGACAACGTAACATCTGATATTCTGAGGTTAGGTGAGAAAACCTTAAAGAAGCCTTAATACAATTGTACAATAAATGTATAGAAAATGAAAAAATTCCCGACGCTTGGCCCAATGCGGAAGTTAAACTGTTAAAAAAGGAGATAGTGACAATTTATAAAACTACCGCCCAATTAGTCAATACCTATACAAACTATCACTATAGTCTACACCTATACAAACTACTCACAAAAATTTTACAAACAGGCTAACCAATAAATTTGACCAGTACCAACCAATAGAACAAGCTGGGTTTCGAAGAGGCTTTGGGACAAGGAACAATGTCCAGCAAGCAGGAAGAACCTGGATGTGAAGGGGGAAAAACAGAGATGAGTGGAAGAAAATGGAAGAGGCCTACATCCAGCAGTGGAGGGAAAAAGGCTAAGGAAGAAGAAGAAGAAGAAGTTTTACGTCGTTAATATCGTTTTCAAAATTTCGCATAATATTTAATTATGGTACCTATTGATTGTGTGTTACATATGATATTCAATTGTCAAGAGAATAAGTAGTAATTAATTTGTCATGAAAATATCAAAAACATTATTGAGATATCATATATCGCAACAGAATTAATATCGTTAACTTGAATCCATCGCCATATGACATGAGTAGAGCTTAGAAATTCATAATAATAAAATAAATAAAAAAAAAACATTCTTAGTATTCAAATACCACCCATAACCTCCCCACTCCAATCAATTCTAACATCGCCCCCTACCCTTACGACCATTACATACACCCAATCCCCATAACTACTTGTATGTAATTGTTTTCAATCTAGTTGCAAATATCTTATTGATAATGAGAGTTATCTCGAAAACGTTATAACATTTCAAAAAATATATAGTGGAAAAAAAAGTGTTTTTCAATTTAATTCATATTAACATATAAAAAATTAATTGCCACAATTTTTCACAAAAAAATGAGTAGTTAAATATAAAATTATAATTTAACTCACGTAGAGATAATATGAAGATATTTTTATCCAATTGAATTATCATAAATTATAACTTTTTGGGTTGTCGAATCGATAATATTTAGATTAAAAACGAGCCAGCTTTACGGCAGTCGCATATGATGTAACATTTGACATCTCACAATTAAAAATGTCAATTGAGCAGCAAAAGAAATTAACATCAAAATTTTAAAAAGCTAATACCTATATATTATTAATTAGTAAATACAAGTAAAGAAAACGTATGTGCATTTATTTATTATTGAATTTTGCCGCACTGTGTGCTGTCATTGAATTTTGGTAATGTCCATAAAACAGTGTACTATTTATTATATTGAAGAATGATCATTAAAAAAATATTGAATTTTGCCACACTGTAAGCTTTTGATAAATAATTTTGACCGTGTCAATAAAACAGTGTAGTGTGAATTTCGTGGACAGAAAAAATCGCGCAATTCATGACCAACAAATCAAACTTGTTGGTCAAATGAAATTGCGCGCGTTTCTCCGGCCTTACCATTTTTGTATTTAATACGAATCTCGGTAGGTACCTTAACGTACACACGAATATATTATATCGCCTTACAAATTGCAAAATATTTTAATCACTTCCTCACAATCGACATTTTTCATCAACAGATGTTTTTAAATGGTTTCATTTACGATTAAAATCCATTACCACCGTAATATAAGATTTTTGTTTTGATCCGCGCCGTCTAATTTTCCTAGAAAAGAAAATAATTCTCTGTCATAAAAACTAACATATAAATCTTTCATTCTATATACAAAAATTATCGCTTGAACGTCGTAATTCTAATGTATTTGTTTAAAAAAAACACATTTATATCATTTAATATATGGCTGTCAGATTTCATTGTTTATAAACGATGATTTTTCAACAATCGCGCTCCTAGTTCGAATGAAATTGCGCGCAATTGTCTTATTTCCTGTTACGCGTTTCCGTCCAGTTTCACCAAATTGCAGGATTGCAGGAAAGCGAGAAGAAAGATGTTTCACATCAAAAAGTATTCAACTAAGTATATTTCAGATTAAAAAGTGTTTTTAAAAGAAGTGAGCGAAATTTTTCCAATTAATTTTATTAAAAATTTCAAACTCAAGAGAGCTTAATCTTCGAAAGAGCATCACGTGTGCGTTAAGAATAATTTATGGTAATTATTTTTTCTTGTATCCTCTACACATGTAAAAACGGTAACAGAATACTTTCTCTACTACCAAGCTGTACCAATTGTATGGTTGGTTTTATCTAATTCTTTATCCGCTATTTTAAAACGCTGAAAAATTTTAAGTAAGAAAAAATCCTAAATTAATCAACACACTTTAATAAATTTTCTCCGCGCATTCTTTGAAAAAAAAACAGTTTCCTTTCAAAAAAGTATACTAATAAGTATATGGTGTCTTATCTATTTTTAATAGCTGATTAAATTCTTGAAATTTTAATGCACCTGCTCATGAGCCGCGTTGACCTAAAAATTTCAGACAAAATAAGATGTGCCAATTTCAAATCATCAGAGCACACAATTCGAAGAAGTTTCGCTCAGTGCCTGTCATTGGCGCGAGATTTATTTTCTTGTATTTAATGTTGTTCATGTTATTTAATATATTTTATTGGACTATGTCCGTCAATTTCAATAAATAAATAAATACAATTAATAAATAAATATCGACTAGGTCAAATGACGTCACAGGCGGTACAGGTAAAAGTCCTTCCAAGCTAAAATACGTAAACTTAAATCTATTTCTGAGTCATCTTTTGACAGTTTGAAAAAAAAATTCACAGTTTTATTGGTTTTGATCTATGAATGGAAATTCCGTTAAATTAAATATAGTATTATCAACATCATGAAACATCTCCATTATTAATTATAATTAAGATATGTATAATGTACTTGTTCTAACACAAGAACATTAGAACATGTTCTAGAACAAGTGAACGAGTTTGTGTATTTGGAAAGTATGTTATTAATAGAGACGGCAAGGCTGAGAAAGGAGGGTGACTGCGGGAAACAAAGTTAATGGTGCTCTAAATGCAATGATGGCCAATAGGAATCTGTCAAAGGAAGCATGATTAACGGTTCACAGTGGCATTCTAGTGCCAACCCTGATGCATGAAAGTGAAGCCTGGAATTGGCAAAAGAGGAATAAACGTACACTAAATGCGGTGGAAATGCGGTCACTAAGACGCTTGTAGGGAAAATCATTGGTCCATAGAGTGAGGAATGAACAAATTAGAAGTGAATGTAATACTGGTTGTAGTGTGGTAGATAGAATAAAGAAAGGAGTGCTGAGATGGTTTGGTCATGTAGAACGTATGAACGAGGAGAGGATAGTTAAGAAAATATATGAGGAGAGTGTTGAAGGCAACAGGAATAGAGGGCGTCCGTGAAAGACCTGGCACGATCAGATACCACAAGTATTTGAGAATGGCCCTGTTAAAAGCCGCAACAACCGTAGAACTTGTATGAGAAGATGTATGAATGTGGCAGAAGCAAAAGTGGTGTGCCCGGATAGAAGAGTGTGGTGTTCAATCCTCTCTGCCCACCCTTGTGGGGAAACGGCGTGATGGTTAGTTAGATAGTTAGTTATAATGTGCGTATAAATCAAAAGAATTTATTAGGATTGATAGAAGTGATCAAGTGGTCCGATCTATGAGACTGTTTTCGGAAAACCAACAAGTTAGTTCTATTTTTATAGCACAAGCGTTTAGATTAGATATTGATAAAAATAAAAATATTGTAAGAATATTGATGTGAGATGTTTGAAAATTATTATTCTTTAAAGATACTAGGTTTGCCCAATGCTTGCCGCATACATTACATGTAGCAAATACAAAACTGGTAGTTTAAGGTAGTCTTTGTTAGTCTTGCCGTAAGGCGGTACATCAAACGTTTACCCGGTAAAGTCTTCGGTGCGAGAGCTCTGGGTGTTTAACCTGAGGTTAAATTAAGTGCTGTGTGCAGGTAATAAGATAACGCCGGTGTGGAAAATGCAATAATCTTCATTGTATCCGCATACATAGCTTTATAAAAATCGCTTAATTTGAGGATATATATAATACACAAGTCTCATAGAGAAGAAAATATATTTTTTATGGGAAACTACGTATGGAAGTCTTTAGGTGTTCAAAGGGCTTACGACCTGCCTGGCTTAAGTGATCACTTTATACAATGTAACGTTCACCATTTCCACCCATGATAGAATACCACATAAAATTTTTGGAATTCGTATATATATTTAAGTTTTACCATCTGTTTCATATGTGTGTTGTAATTAACATTAGCGCCACCGGCGTCCAAAGCTTTTTATTCCCTTAATGAAATACAGATGTCACTAATGAGGTAGGTATCTATGTATATTTATAGGAGTTTTAAAAGCAATATCCTTTATATGTGTAATGAAGGTCTACCGAATTATTAACATTATACTAGAATACGCCTGAAAACTATTTTCAATTTTTTAATTCCTTTTTAGTTCTTGAAAAAATTACAAACTATGTACGACATATCGGAGGCATTTCTGAATATACCAATATTGTTAAAAATGACGGACGACATAAAAAATCTTAATTGTTTTTTTACTTGTTGACTTTGTGGAGATAGTGAACTTCGTTCATCTTATAGTCGCATATTGTATTATACTTATATTGTATAATGTTTTAGTGTTTTTCTGTAAAATGTAACTGTACTAATCACCTTGTCCTAAATGATTATCCATTAGGGTCATTCTGACCTGTCGATAGTCTTTAAATTAAAAATAAAATAAAAAAATAAAAGAACAATTGCTACTCAATATTTTCTATCAGCAAAAAATGGAATTCAATAGTGATTGCCCAAATCAATCAATATTTATAAATCAAGTCCATTCTCAAATCTTCCCGTATATTTTCGTGTGTTCCACCAGTTTTTAGTTTCTTACAAATCATTCAACCGCAGTGCAGTTTCTTTCATTTCTACCATCTCGTGACAATATTTACTATGCATGAACATTAAAATGATGTACAAGACTTGCGTGAGGGTAGACAGCTCCACGCCACCCGAGTGGCTCCGAGCCCGCAGGCGATACACTTTCTGTTGGTAGGTCAAACAATAGAAAGATGGGAACAAAGGGAAGAGTGTGAATGCTTATTAATGTCACAATGAAAATATTTGAGAAGTGGAGCGCCCTAAGTACACAATTACTCATCTCCAGTGGCAATAAAAGTTGACAGTCGCGCTGTCGAATTTTATTAGAGGGAGCACAATACAATTATAAGGTGTATTATTTGGGAAGGATGTTCTTCGTGACAATAATTTTAGTATCGTGCATAATTTGCTAATGCTATTTTACCGGAATCCATCTGCGATGACAGAGAAGAAGTTATCGAAATATAAGGAATAACTCAGTATTATTCGAAAGAATGACTCTCAGACAGATAGACGATACTCGGACAATTAAGAAACAAATATAATAATTTCGTTTTCTGTCCGTCTATCCGTCCATCCGTCTGTTTGTCTGTCCGTCCGTAACTTCGTGTTACGTCCGTAATTTCGTTCGAATTCACGACTAAAAACACAAATTAAACGGCCAGAGATGGGGCTTGAACCCTGGTCCAGCAAACCCGAACCGGCCACACTACGCATGTTGCTACAGCCGCCTCTCCGTGGACCGCCAAAAAGATACTATAAATATATACTAGGGCTTAGCAAAAACAAAAACACGAACCAATATTCCGCCATTTTTGACGGATTACAGCGAGTTTTAAATAAATTATGCTAGTCATGCTACTTAATTCAATTTTAGTGATATCAAAATAAGAAGTATTTCAATTTAAATAGCTACATGGATATCTATTGAAATCTTGTTTAACGTGTATACATAAAGTCTACCTAATTAAAATCTGGTGGTTATAATTAATACAAAATCATCAATAATCATTATGGCACATAGAAATTTAAAAAAAAATTAACTGTTGAATCTCAAAATACTCGCATCGTTTCAACATTCTTAGAGACGAAAAAACTTTTATAATGTATTTTTTAACCTTAAAATACCCTAAAATTTAAATGTCAAATTTAAGTATATTTAATGATCTCAAAGAGATATTGATTTTAACATCGCATCCAGAGATGGGAAGTATAGAAGTAAGAAAACGAGATGATAAATCATTAAAATAAATTCATTGAAGTGAAAATCTCTGTTTCAAATTTCAAAGCCTAAATCGAAGTTCGAAAAATCTTTTAATAATAGTTTTATTTAACAATTCAATAACAATAGTTTTTTTAATAAATTCATTTAACAATAGGACTGTTTTGAATACTGCCGTGGAAATTGCGCGACCCTGACTAGGGAAGATTATTATTCATTAGGAATGTATTTAAAACAACGATTTACATAATAAATTGATATCATATGTGTTGAGTTTTTTGGTGATCAAGAATGCTTAACATGCCGCGACAGCGGTACTAGCCCTATCGATGACCTGTATTGAGATCCAACACGTTGACCAGACAAGTTGGCCGTACGGCAGAGTAAAATAAATATCTTTTTTCCTGTTATTTTTATCTAATTTGATACATTTTGTATGTATTTATTGTGTTTATTTTCTTCTTCTTGTGTCCTATCTGTTCAACTGACATAAGCTATCGTCACTTTATTTATAGCAGCCCGAAATAGCTCTGCAATAGACTGCCAAACCACAATTGTTTTTAAGTTCTACCTTTTTAATTTTCTGAGACGCGTTTCGCCTTGTGAGGGCATTATCAATATAAATATTTTACATTCAATAACTTGTATTTATATTAAAAGTATTAGAAAGAGATACTATATAATTTTAAGAATTAATCAAGGTCAAAATCCAGAAACCTTAATTAATTCTTAAAATTATATAGCATCTCTTTCTAATACTTTTAATATAAATACAAGTTATTGAATGTAAAATATATAGATAGATAATGCCCTCACCAGGCGAAATGCATCTCAGAAAATTAAAAAGGTAGAACTATAAAACAATTCTTTTTATTTCCATATGTGTGTTTATGGAGTTCTACAAACTTACCTCTGAAACAATAAATCACTATCTTAGTCTCATTACTGTCTCATTACATGTCCGGGATATTCGGATTTTTATTATTTTAATTATTTCTTTTTATTTATTCATCCGGGCCATAACATCTTTATTCGTAACTTTTTTCATACGGCTAAAGGTTGCACGAGCTTGTGTTATGTTTATAATATTTTTTTTTTTGGCTTATTAAACTCTACAGTAAACACTTTTCGTTGACTATCTTAAACAATCTAATTTATTTTATATTTTCGAACAACTTTAAAAACAAATTTCAATTTTCGTTTCAAAAATAGCATATAGTCAGAGGCGTGCGGTGAGAACAAGAATCATGACTTTTTTTAAGCATAAGTATATTTTTAAAAGAAACCGAAAGAAGAGATACATCTCGTAGTATCACAATAATTAACATATTTTTCCAATTTTTATATTTCATAATATTCTGCCATACATTTCAGATGGTAAAACAAAAATCGAATTTTTACAGCATGCGTAGATATTGTCGACATGCATCAATGAATTTCTATTTACTTTCACGATTCATTTTGATTGCGCAGTCGGCTAATATTAATTTTCTCATTAAATCGAGTACGTACTTTACAGGATTGGCTGGGTTAACTGGATGCTGACCAAATGTCTACTCCCCATTGGCGAAATTGAATGGGCAACAATAAACTCCATTTGTAGGATTAAAACATAGAATAGTAAAATATATTTGAATCCTGGCAAGCGTCATGTAACGTTTATATTTTGACAGTGTACCTACTTAAACTCGGACATCTACTTACCAAAATTTTTTTTTATACCAATACATATAAAATATTCTTCTTCACAATCATGCTCGTTTTATATGTACAGATAAACTACAAACAGCTCTCCCTAAACTTGCTTCTTTTAGCGTAAGGCACTGTCGATTGTATTTACCCAATGCATTTTCGAACATTTTAGAATTCTTTCATTTGTCAAATGCTTCTTTCATTTTTCCGTGTACATCTTTTGTAAATTCTCGACAAAAATACCCGCAGCGAACTTTATTGTTTATCGCCCTAGCTAAGGACATCGAGGAAGTTTCCGTGGGAAACGGGCGAACGCGGTTCAAAGTGGTAACATTTCTCGCTACGTTTGTACAGTGGTAACCCAGCCGATTGCTCACAAGGTCCGAGTTTTTCAATTGCAATAGTTCCGTCATTTTTATAGCATGTTCTAAAGAGATAATAAAACATCTCAATGTGATCCACTTCCACACAGTAACTGCTTAGAAAGAGCTTCAGGAATGGTGCACCGCCTAGATATCCTGAGGAAAATAAAAGTATGTAAGCTTCAGAGTGAATACTGTTAAGACAGACCTGCAAAGGAGAAGCAAGTGCCACAGAATGGACCACAAAGGCGACTTCAAGGGATGCACTCCGAGTTTCATAAGGCTGCAATAGAAAAACAATAAGAGCGTCATCCATAATCGATGTGATAATAAATTCTATCTGGTATGACAAAGAAAAAGCGAGAGAAATTTGAAAGTTATATCACACGGTTTACGTTCAACCAGCTGGAGCCGAGTTAAAAATGCAAGAAAAACGTTTGAATATATAATCAGTAATAAATAGGGAATATTCTTGCAACTAATCTCCGAAAAATTATATACTACGCGATCCGTCAAAACTAACAATTTAACTAACCCACGCCTTTTTCCGTCGGGGTACGCAGATAGGATAGAACGCTCCACTCTTATATGCTGGTACACCACTTTCATGCAGCTTCTCTTGCACACTCTTCGGTTATTGAGGCTTTAAACTGGGTCATCCTCCAATATTTGGTTTATCTGGTCCTGCCAGGATTTCCGCGGACGCCCTCTGTATTATTCCAAAATCATCTAATTGTTCGGAAAACTTTCATTTTGTACAGTTTTTCTACATTTTAAAATTTTGACAATATTCACAACTGGATGAAAGCCACTCCGAGTGTCTCTCGCTTTCTTCTATCTACTTTTGTACTTCGCAACGTATTTTGGCAAAAATTTATGATTTCATTAATGCGGTTGATGAAAAGACAGGATAAGACGTGTAAAGAAAAGGCAAAATTTGTTATAAGGGATTATTGTAGAAGGTTCCTAAATAAAATTAAAGAACAAGAATGACCATATTGGGACCAAACGTAACGTATCCTAAGTAAATATCTAGCCAGCGGTTGTTCGGGAAGGAAAGTATATTTTCAAAGTCATATAGTATGTCTACTTAAATATGTACAAGTAAGACAACATTTTGGACAGAACAAACCACCAGTTTTACCAACCACAATCCGCATTCGGATCTAAATGATGTCTTAATTTTGTTTGCGTGTATACAGAAGCACCATTTTCGTCGCTAATCTTTTGACAGACTTATTCAGAAATAAAATCCCTGAACTACCCGTACTTCTAAATAAGAAGTTAGTGATGGCACACTAATTTTTTTATATAGTAATGAATAATTAAAAAAAAAGTTAATTAAAGTTCTGTTTAGGGGCTGTTACACCGTGGGGGACTTAAATTTAGGTTGAAATTTGGTGATTTTTTACAAGGAGGGAAGGAGGTGATAAATTATTTATATTTTTTATCGTCGCTTATAAAGAAACATATTTAACTATGATTTTATTGGAAAAAACTAAATATTCGCGTAATATATTTTCCGTAGAACTCCTCTTCCGTGAATTACATGCAACTTTCCCCGATGCACGTTTGTTCGAGACGAAAAAGAAGATGATGTGCTTAATTATTAAGAAATGAAATATCTACAATTTAGCATACCCGAATAACAATCCGTATTAAATTAATATTCTTACTATGCTCAAACTAAGAGACTGTGCAATGAGCATAGGACTAACTTAGTGGACTCGATCTCTCGACCAACTACATAGGTCACTAGGCGAGTGTCTTAAGCACTAGACCAACAAGTTGCTCAAAATTAGATGTAAAAAAAATATATTAGCTAAAAATAAAAATAAATATTATGTAAGATGAACTATAAAATAAGTTTATATTGAAACGCAGATAGACATAAAGACAGCGGCAGGATACTGCTTGTTTGCTGTTAATATCGCAGATTTTATAGTATGATATTTTTTTTAGCGAAATACATATTAGAAAAAAAAAAAAAAACTTCTCGCAGTGCATCGATTGTTTGTGGGGTGGAATTTGTTAATGTTGAAAAAATACCTTAACTACTTAAAAATTATTGTGAGAAAAAAATTAAGAATTATGTGAAGTACTATGATTAATTAATTAATTAATTAAACTACATATGCGTACAACCAGTGTTTCCTTTTCCAAGAACTTTTATGAAGTTTAGTCTTTAGTTAAGTTATCTTGTCCCCGGACCATTATGCATCCTTTTTGCGTTTAATCGGTTCGGTACCTAATAAATTATAATAAAACCACCCCACAAAATATTAAAATCATTATAGACACAGATTTTTAGAAGATGTAATGTTTTGGTAAAAATACTTAGAGAGAACATTGAGTACGAGTATTCTGCAAATAATTTTATTATAACTCTCAACCAAAGTCAACCTCGCGCATTTGAAATTTATTTTTATAGCTCAAATACATTTTCAATATTTATAAATCATTCCCCCTAATTATTTTCGACGTGAGATAATTACTCAGAGATGATGGATTCAGACACTGAATTGTGTTGTGTTTAAATTAAATTCGAGTGAATTGATGGTGTAATAACATGTGGATGATGTTTCATCAATGTCTATAGTAAACCCATAATTAAAATTACAACATTACAGGAAAGAGACTTAATGAAACTGATGGACTTCAAAATTAATTTATATTAGTCAATATATCAATAAGACAATTTAAAAATTCTGTCATTATATTTTTATATGTAAGTATTTTCTAAGAACACAGTTACTGGATTTTGTCCCCAGAAGGATAAACAATAGAAAATGTATAAGTTTCATCTCTATGAGATTCTCTATAATGTATCTTCATTAATTAAAATAATCCCTCTGGGGACAAAATCTACTGTGTTCTTAGAACATACATATAAAAATATTATTAAAACATATACTGGTGTATGAAAGGTGTTAAAATTTTAAAATACTTTGATTTTCAGGCGTATTCTAGTAGATATGTTAAATAATTCGGAAGAATATCATATATACTATACTTCGAACATATAAATAAACTATCAAAAAATTTGATGTTGAAAAAATGTGAGCATGTTCTTACGATGGAATTGGTGAATGTTACATTGTGGAGAGTGATTACTTAAACGATACAGGTTGTAAGCCCTGCGCCATCATGTAAAGAGACTTCCATACCCGTTTCTCATATATATATATATATATTCGTCTCTGTGAGATTATCTTTAATTTATCTCAATAAACCAAATATGGTATCTAATATCGTCTTATTCCAGGGATATTAATCATTGAAAGTGAATTCAGGAAAGATTTTATTAAAATAAATACATAGCGCATATTGGAAATTAGCTATTAAATACTTTTTGAATGAATTAAAAACTACTAATAAACGCTGTTATACGATCTACCTACATTAACGTGATTCTCGCGGTAATTATCATATTTTTAATAATGGCTTGCAAGCGTGAGCCATGTACACGTACAAACATATTTCGATTAAAATAATTATATAATCGTTGAGTGCTTTGTCATTTGACTGGAGTGTAAAAATATATAAATACATAAATTAAAAAAGGTTTTGCTTATCAAATCTAACTAATCTAAATTCTCTACCAGGAGAAAGTTTAACAAGGAACTATTTTGTGTCATTATTTTTGCCAGTATTAAATTATCAAAAATTAAAATTAAAAAGTATCAGTATCAGTATTAAAAGGCTTTCACATAGTGTACTTAGATATTATCACGGGATCGTTTAATTCACTGTCATATTCAAAGTCACTGGACACGAATTTACGTGGAGCACTATTCTGTTATTCGTACTAAATCTTGCACTAGCAACTCGAGAATCTTCCATTTGTCTCTTGAAATTTTTGATTCATATTATTTGTATTGCTCTGATCACTATCGAAGCAAGACGGTCGTCATCGACGGAAATCATCCGTCGCTTTCTATTTCGCTCTTTCTATGGTTTTTCGCAGCTATCAAACTCAAACTGCATCGCAGTAATAATAATAAAATCTTTTCAGAAGCTTCTCGAACATTAACGTGCTTTTCACCGGATTCCAGATTATTAATTAGAAACTTAAATGTTTGTTTATTCAAAAACTTGGATTGTGTGCGGTTCATCTTGATTTAATAAATAAAAAAGCTTAATTTTAAGTGAAGTCGATCTGAAAAGATGGAAACTCATCTTGAAAAACTGTTTAAAATTTCCAACATAAAACGAGGTCAGTATTCATACATCTGTACATACTGAACTTACGAACAAAACTGAACTCCAGAGACGTGTCTCAGCGACTAGGGTGCATTGGCCTCAGCTTCTCCGTACGTATTATGTATGGTTTAGACAAGAGTCGTCGTTTCGCGCTACTCCAGTAGAGAGGATCCTCGCTCTTAGCACACCAGCGCAGTTGAAGTTTCGGAATTACGTAAAACAAAAACTCACATGGGATTCCGAATGAATCATGTTGAAAGGAACAAAGGCAACAAACAAAACAAACAAACAAATGCTTCATCGCAACCCTACGGATGAGCTTGCTCGTATTATGCTCACGTTGCATTCAATTAATTACTTGGGGGGACTTTGTGAAACATTGAGTCGGGTTTGTACAAAATGGTAAAATAACAAATGTCCTCGTTGGAAATTTGTTTCATAGAACTAACAATACATCTCACACACCGCTAGTCTTCGCGTGACAGATTTGCAATGTAGGAAGTGATGCCTGAAATTGGCAAAAAAGAACGAACATAGACTACAGTATCGAAATATTGAATAAAAATTATTTTGATTACACATATCAAAAATTACGAGCATTACGCATGCGCAAACGAGATACACATAAATCAATTATGATCCAAGTTGGTACAACTGGCCCTAAGTGCGGTAGAAGTACAGTCGCTTAGGCGCCGGTGCGGAAAATCTTTGAACGATAGAGTGAAGAATTAACGAATTTTAAGTTAATTTAATGCTGGCTGTAGATCTTAGATAGAACAATGAAAGCATCTCTAAGATTCGTATTTATTTATTTTTATTTGTTATTCTCACATAAAGGTGATATTTATACAATTTTGGTAGAAATCACAAGAAGAATCAAAGATCAAAAAATAGAAAAAAGAAATGTGTCTTTGTCTGAAAAAAACATTATCAAGTAGTTGGTAGTAATTTAAAGTGAAAAGAGAAAATAAATTATACAGTCATGAGTCGTGTTGAAGAATGTGTATTTTGCGTTTGCATGTCATTTTTCAGAATGGAATATTTGGCTGAGGTGGAGCCTTTAAATTTTATACATCTTTAAATCTTATTGCCTATGGAAAGAGTACAGAGATAAATCATTTAAGTCATTTTGAAGAATCCTTCGATATTTCAACAACAGATTATTTTAATTTTCAGTATATTTAATACTAATCAAATCTATCAAAAATATGCTCCACCTCAAAATACGCTTCAGCAATAACGCGTCGCTAAGAAGCTGTTAACGATAAAACCAAGATAGGCTGGGAACATTACAGGGCTCAGGTTAAAGACTAGTAGGTATTCCTCTTTCCGTTTAAGAAAGACAATCGACTTAGTATATGTAAACCGTGCGTACGAGGCACATTTATGATGGTGTTTATTTATACCCGTAAACACCAACACAACGAAAGAATGTACGTCGTACGCACGGCTTACACATACTTATTCGATTGTCTTTCTTAAATGGAAAGAAATCTACATTCCAGCACTACTTCACATATCAAGATGTCAATTACAGGTCAATTAAAGCTGGAATAACTTACGATTTAATAATTAATTACTTAAGATTTAAATAAAAATTTAGAAGGCGTGCCCTAAAAGCGTAATTTTCAGTACAATATAACACTTTTAAGGCGTACCATAACATTTAAATCATCCAATTATTGACTCTGAATTCGGGCCTTAGTTTTACATGTTGTGATACTGTTCTGCAATACGTAATACTAATTTAAACACTAGAAATGGTTTCTCATCTAAATTGAGTGCGTGTTTATGTCCATTGACGTTTGTTTTTAATAGTATTTGAAGTATAATGCTACGCACTGTGTACAATATTTATAAAAAATCTAAATTAGTTTAATCATCCCCAGCATATATATGCCCGAAGCATTTAGGTAAATATTTATTTATTCCGGCAAGTCTCAAAACACAGCAAACTACATTAAGGCATTAAATAATTTCCGTGCGAATCTCAATCAAAGGCGTCTTTAAATGTAGATAGTAATTAGAATTTATACAGGGTATTCTCTTTGTAAATACCAGATAAACACGGAGCACAAATTACGAGTACATGCTCATGGTATATGTATAATATACAAAACATGCATAGGCAAACGAAGATATTTTGTTTTTTTAAATTATTTTGTATTTTTGAGTTTTCAATTTTTTTAAACTTTACGTTTATTGAGAGATTATAATTGTCTGATGTTTAAAAATGTCCTTAAGTTTTCACGGCCGTTCAGAATCTTCTGTGTATAGTTTTCTGGGATATTCTGCCGTGTATATGTGACCTCTCTGGCCAACGCTTCGGATCCCATTGCAGGGTCCATCAGCCCTGATGATGGACCCTGCAATGGAAGAGTCTGATGTTTAGATTCCGTTACTGGATATAATGTTTGATCCTGTCTCCGTTAATTGACATCGCTTTTCTCAAAAAGACATAAAACATTGTTTACATTAATTCACTAAACATAAAAATGTAAATCACTAAAGAAACTGAAAACTCAAATTTTTGTACTCACTCTTTGTGCCTTAAATAAATAAATAATAATAATTGTTTGTGATTTAAATACACCACCTACTCGATAGACTCGTGTCATATGATCAGCAAATACATATTATCAATTGCTAGAAAACTGTTAAGTTTACAACGTTTTTTATATTATTTCCAGATATCATCATTTCTTACTCTACAATATGTTAACGTTTGTATTTTCAATATATTAAATAAAGAAAATTTCTCTTACAAGATATGCTGGTCAGTGGGGTCTCCAATTCGAGTAATTGAGTATTCGATACTCGTCTATTTTTCAAGTACTCGATAACCGTGTAGTTTGAAAATTACTCGATTAATACTCGAAAATCGAAAATGTTGAAATATTTCAAAAACCACAATAACTTTATTGACGTTTTGCTTCTGGCGTTTATACCCAAAGCCCCAAGTTAGAGCAGTCACTATCAGGTGATAATTTTTTCGCATAGTTTCGGTCGTCGGAGTTCCTAATTTTTCAAATTGTTATATTCAAACAATCTGAAGCATTAGAAACTCAGATAAGTAATGAATTGTTGATCGCCGTTGAAAAACGAATGAATGAACGCAGAAACGAAACATTAATAACCTTGCTGATACATTTACAAACGAGAAACGTTCCTTTTTCGAACACATTAAATTCTCCACCAAAAAGTTACAATTCAATTGGCCCAAGAAATTATTGGAAGGATTCACCCAAATTCGTCTTCGGAAGATATACATTTAAATTCTTCGCAAGAAGAAAAGTGAATTCTTCAGAAAGAGTTGAAGATTGTATATTAATAGAAAAAAAATCTATTCAAGATGATTACAAAATGCTATTTAGTCGATAGCCGAAGGAAATAAGAGAAAAGCAAAAAAAAGGGAAGGTAAGAAGAAAACATAAAAAGAGAGTTCAAAATTTTTTTATCTACAAGAAGCGAATAGATAAATTAGAAGTTATGATTAATAAATAAATTAATAAATAAATTATAAGTTATTATGCAACGTGCTGATGACAACAAGACCAAAATAAACAATAACGAAATGGCATTTTTCCACAGCGGGAATAATAAAGAGACGAATTCGCAGTAATTTCGAGACATTTAATGCATTATTGTTCTTAAAATAAGTATTTCTAAAGGTAAAATAAATGTTAAAATTAATATAAGTATTTTATTGATATGTGCATTAATTTGATTAATAGCTATTTTGGTACATTTGGTAAATACTCGAGAGTAGTCGAGTATTTTAAAATTTTACTATTTGATACTTGAGTAGTTAATGGTTCGAGTAATTAAAGACTCTACGTAAAGTTGCTGGGAAGTAATGCTAAAATTGTTATTTCATTAGATAATCGCCATAATTATCATTGTGTTTCCAAATATTGTTTAATCATTGTCAGATTCTTATTATTTTAATTTGTATCTAAAATAAAACACTTCCCTATTAGTATAGCAGAACTAGCTGTAACCCGCAACAATGACGTACTTTTAATTTTTGAATTTTAATTTTACGTTAAGTAATTAAATATTAGTTATATATTAATTAGTCAAAACAAAAATTGTATTGGAAAATTAATCTAAGATGTTAACTTTTAGGTGTCCTACTATTACTTCCTACTATTTGAAATCATACTTATTTTGAAATTGAAATAATGTTTACATTTTATTTTTAATGGGCAACATTAGCTATCATACTAAATTATAAAACAGAATCGAACGTTACGGACGTTACAGGAACTTACGGGATAAACAGACAACGAAATTATTATTTTCGGGGATTGCAAATGATTTTTTTAAATTAACAAAATGCAATCCAGCAAATTAAATAGGTTTTCTTTAACAAAATTAACAAAAAAATTGCTTTTCAAATAATCATATTGCTCGGTACATGTAAGGTACACAAACAAGATAACACGTTCTTACATTTCGGGGACATACATTTATGTCCTATTGAGACAAAAAACCTTCTTAAACTTCGTGTGAAACATATTGTGGCTTTTAATTAGAAATAAATGAGATAATGTTTTGCGAAATCAAATAATACTATCTGCAACCCGTCAAAAATGACGGAACATTGGTTCGCGCCTTTGCTAAGCCCTAGTATATATTTATAGCATCTTTTTGATGCTCCACGGAGTAGCGCCGTGGCAACATGCGTGAAACGGCCGGTTCGGGTTTCGCGGCCCGGGATTCAAACCCCATCTCCGGCTGTTTTCTTAGCCGTGCATTCGAATGAAATTTCGGACGTTATGGGGACAGACAACGAAATTATTATGTTTAATGTCGTTCGATGTAGACGTGGTGGTTGACTTATTTATTTTATTTTAATAATACAATTTATCAGCGGGTCGTCAATGACCGTCATTCTACAATATAAATATTATAATTATATAAATTTTTAAAATTTTCACACTAAGATAGAAAATGCCTGTACGCAGCTAAGATGTCGACTCGTGTAGACACTTTGCTATTTTAAAGATTTACAAATCGAAAAAAATCCTTTATCTAGAGGTTCACTGATTCTAAACTAGTAACAAATTTTCTCTGATGAGTATTTAATGTGAAATATTTATCAATATATTCATATCGTTCGGAACACTCATCAAGTCCCATCTAATACGACCACCCTCTTTATTGGAAAACTTTATTCGATCTTATTAAAGATTTAATTCAAAAAGATATATTAATAGTTCGTTTTTCACGAATATTAATTTATTTGCGCAAATTTACGGAAATATTACATGTTTGATAGGCTCTGTAAATTACTGAACGTATACAGAAGGGTTAAATATTTTTTTTTAGATAGAACTTGTGATATATAATTGTAATAATTATGATTTTCTTTATCTGCTTATCCATTAAATTCAAAAATATTTTTAAGCAATTTTAAGCTTAAATTAGTTTTTTTTATAAAATAATAACTTCTTGTTTTTTTTTATTTTTCCCCAAGCCGGTGGTTGATTTATTTCGTAACCGACGTTTTGGTTGAGTTCTTTTTTTTTAATTTCAACTTCTGCAAATAAAATCCTGCCCTTAAAATATTTTTTCTTATTTAATTGTTAATTACAATAAAAGTGTAATAACAAAGTTGATACGCGAAATATTACTTAATTAACACTTTGATCTTCACCATTAAAGTGTTCCCAATTAATTTATAAGGATCTACAACCTCCGTGTCTTATTTTTGATAGTGAAAAGCAATTTATATCCCGTAATTGGAGTGCTAGATAAATATTACTCTACTAATGCCATATTCGATTAGTTCATACACAACCATACACTCGCTTCCCGGAGCGTTAATATTTTCTGTATTAAATGAGAATACTGGTTCGAAATGTATTTTCTACACATATTTTAAGCCAGATTACTTAGCACTTTGGATAACGAGTCAAAGAGCCTTATTACTTAGTATTCAGCTCGGTGTGGATCAATACATAAAATAGCTACAACCACCGTAAAGTTGTAAACATAACTAAATATCTCATAAATAAAATTCTAGCCAGAAAATAGTTTATCCGCGCATAACTCTAGAAACTGAGCAGATAAAATATTCACGTAGCATAACATTTGCCATAAGATGTATAAAATGAATTACAGAAGTTGTAAGTCTGGACAAGAAATATGAAAATACGAAGTTATTACCTACTATCGCAAAATTAATTTATATAGTGCCAAAATAACACATCGGTAAAATTAGCTCGACAGTTAAAAGATTTTGACAAAGATTTAAAAAAAAAAGTATAGACATTGCTTAAGATAAAATAAAAACTCAAGCGAGGAAAGTTTATGTTAATATAAGTACCATCCTACCGAGGAAAATAAATTTAACTTTAGTCAATTCCAAACAATAAATAATGAAAATGATTAAAAAAATCATCAATACTTTAAAAAATGAAACATCCTTGGTTTTGAACAAATATACTTAAAGATAATATATTAACTCTTACCAAACCTATAAAACATATCATAAATAATAGCTTCCAAAATAGAGTTTTTTCATCAAATTACAAAGTTTAATCCCATAAATATTTAAAACGGGATATAAAAAAGGTATAAAAATTACCGACCTACATCAATAACCTCCAACATAGCCAAAATCTATGAAAAAAATGTAAAAAAAGCAGCTGTTGTAATACATACAGAGCAACAATATAATAAATGAGTACCAATTTGTATTTATGGAAAAATTAGTCCACAAGATGCTATTGCAAAAATTGCTTCAATAATAAACAAACATAGATAATAGTGATAAATGCATTGGTATATTTATAGACTTAAGAAAGGCCTTTGACAGCATCTCCCACATTAAACTACATAATAAATTTAAAAATTCGGTTAAGATGTAAATACTAAGAAAAATGGACGGATAAAAATCTTCTATCAATTAATGGTGACAAAATATATTTTCTATTCAACAGAGAAAAAACAACTCGGAATTAATATTAAAATTCATAACAGTACCTGTATTCAAAGAGACTTCAATGACAACTGTCCATCAATTAAAGAAAAAGATAATATTAAATACCTTGGAATTATAATAGACATTGGAGGTGGAAAAAAATCTTATTTCTAACAAAATTTAAAAAAAAAAACTGCATACATAATTTTGAGACTTAGAAATATCCTATCACCGAAAAATATAAAATAATATATTACGCTTTTGTTCAATCCCAAACAGTACAGTGTTATTGGATGGGGAGGGGCATATAAAACAACTTTATAAAAATTATAAACTACCCAAAAAATGATAATTAAGTGCCCAACTATATAAAGAATTCAAGGTATCAAAAATTATAGATATATAAAAAAATCAACAATGCAAATTATTAAAATTAAAAATAAACTAAATACAAGAAGCGATTTTCGATCTACGAGACTTAGAGATACACTTAACATACCAAAATTTAATTTTACCAAGACCCAAAATCATTTTAGTTTTCTTGGTATTAAATTCTTTAATAATCTTTCCCTAACAATCAGAATAAATTTTAAAATGAAACCAAAAAACATATATAATTATTTATATACTAGATACATAATATGATCGTGAAACTATTTGAAAATGTCAGTTCACAACAAATTTCACCTTCCACCCCAATATAATCATCAAATGAAAACAAAATTAATGGCTACTTATTACAACTTCTTACTTACATAATATACCTTTGTATAATATAATCATTGTTATACATTCAGTTCTATTTTGCATTACTGAGATGAATGCATATTATATACACTATATATACTATACACGTGTCTCTGACTCTTATAGAGATAGTAGAATAAATTGTTTATTTTACTTTAAATGTTAAATTTTATTCATTTATGTAAAAAGAACAAATGATTGGAAAAAATCTACATTTTTATATTTAAACAGGCAAGTACGAGGATTTTTCAATTAATTTTCAAATTGAATTTTGTATAAAAATAGATATTATTTCGTTGAAGAATAGTTTTTCATTATCCCAATGAAATAAGTGATTTCAAAGACAGTTGATTGATGTATAAGCCCAATTGTATATGCATACATAAACAGATTAATCAGATACTGGAGGATGGTCCTGTTAGGAGTTTCAACAATCGTCGAGCTTGTACGCAAAGGTGTACGAATGTGGATAAGGCGAGAGTTGTTTGTCAGGACAGAAGAGTGTGGGTCTCTATCCACTCTGCCTAGCTCCGCGGGGAAACGGCGTGATGGTAAGTGAGTAAGTAAGTAAAATAAACAAAGTTAAAATTAAATTTGATTTATATTTGTTTCATACTTGTACATGACAAGATAACCGCAGGAAAGAAATAGTTAAGTAGACCAACCGCTGCGCTTCCCTAGGCCGCTGCGATCACGTCTTCAGGATCAAGTATCGGAAGAACTTTATTGGGGGCAAACCTGGTTGACACCCCCCGCGCATCGCCACAAAGCCACTATAAGGGCGTAGTACCCCATTGACTTGTCTTTTTGACCTACTTTGTGTGGGCCGCCTCTCGATGTGCCCCCTTTATGTGCTGGAAAAGGTTGTCTCCGTTCCCACAAAGGGGTTGGGAAGATTAGGACAATATCCGCTGTAGAATGCTGAAGTGATATCTTCATCTATTCTCCCTCAAGCCCCCGCGGCGCCCCTACAGAGATAACGCGGCTGTGATTTTTAACTCCCTTTTCATAGCGGTACGTGGTCTGGATAATATTCGCAACATTTGATGTAAAAAAACATACTTTCACACAATGGAAAGTAATCTTATCTACATCAAAAGGAAAAAGTGCTCATTACGTGTATGTAATCGTCTTTCGAATTCTTAATAAAAATTAATTTTGATAAATCATACAAGTCTCATAGACACAAAGCTATATAGGTATGGGAAACATGTATGGAAGTCCATATATGTTGGCCGCAGGGTTTTACGAACTGTTTTGACTGGCTTAAGTGATCAATTTAGACAATGCAACGTTACCAATGTTACCATAAGAGTATCCACACATCAAAATTTTGAAAGTAGTATATATATTTTTGATATGTCTTCTTTAAAATACTTAAAGAGACTATGCTGTAGCCATGTATGGTCAAAAATAAGTAATTTTCATGACAGAATACATAGATATTGCCGCTGGTAATGATATCTCTATATTATTATTTAAAGAAGACAGATAACGAATGAATATACAACATTTAAAAAAATTTAAATGTGTGGCTGTTTTAAGTGGAATTGGTGAAGGTTGCATTGTGTAAAGTGATCACTTAGGCCAGCCAGCTAATAAGCCCTGTGGCCACCCTATAAAGCCTTCCACACATGTTTCCCATATATATAGCTTCGTTTCCGTGAGACTTCTATGATTTATCTTAATTAATAATTATCCTTCTGTGGACAAAATCCGGCAATTATGTTATTACAAAAATATTGTCTTAATTAAAATGTATAATTCAAAAAATAAAGAATAACATAACTCATAACACCATAAAAATTATAAAAACTAGTAAGATGAGTCAAATGTGGGGGTATACAAGCAAAGGCAGCAATATCCAAAAAATTTAAAAATATGTTTTCAATGCAATCGCCGAGGATTACTAATATAAAATGTAGTGAATTCTAGATTTTATGTATCTATCCCTTTTATAATCATGTTTCATATAAATTTATAGACTATATTTCCTATTAAATATCCAATTCAGTATATTATAAATAAGTTATCCTCGATGACTGCATTAAATTTTTTTGGAAAATGCTGCCTTTCCTTTACACCCCACAATTAGAATATACATAAATAATCTATTTATCGCAAAATATTTGGTCTTCATCGGGATACCCGGAACTTTTTTAGGACAGCAAAAAATTTAAGAAACATTAAATTATGTAGTTTTATGTCTTCTTCTTCTACCTCTTATCCTATTGGGTCGGGGTCCATGCACCGCATAAGAGGTTCCAACTTTTCCTGTCTTGTCTTGTCTGGTCTTACCTAGAATATCCGCTTTGGCAGTCTATGTGCCGGCATCCGCAAGACATGTCCCAGCCACTGTAATTGTGATTTCTCGATAAACGTCAATTCTATTTCGAGATATTTTCTCTAGTAGTCTTATGTAAATAATATATCTATTTTAATTTCATTTTAAAATAGCAATCAATTTCATACCGCAATGAACTTAAAAATACGTACCTGATGACTTCTAGAATACACCTATCCATTTTTACATTAAATCTACACCGGAAAGGAATATTTCCAAATTTGTATGACGCCAGTTACAAAATATTTTTCGGTAGATAGATTTTTTCTTGGTATGTCTTTTTAAAAATTCATTTGATTTGTTTTAAATATCATAAGACTGTACTATAAAAATAGCAAATTCTTAAAAAAATGTCTTTTCATTAAAAAATAAAAATATTAAAACTAATATTTTACATTTAACAGAAGTAGCATTTTACGTGTCATAATGTTCACAATACTAACACA
This sequence comes from Agrypnia vestita, assembly GCA_016648135.1. Taxonomy (NCBI): domain Eukaryota; kingdom Metazoa; phylum Arthropoda; class Insecta; order Trichoptera; family Phryganeidae; genus Agrypnia; species Agrypnia vestita. The sequence goes on from JADDOH010008736.1 coordinate 25,818, forward strand.
CATTTTACGCATCATCCCAAGGACTTGTAAAACAGTTAGTTATTCAAGAGATAACTTAATTATGTAAGCGTGGGATGTTATAATAAACATATTAGTAGTATTTAAGTAAGATTCGGGGAGTAATTACAACAAAGTCTGAATGCGAGTAATGGCAGTAGGCTTAAAACGGATAATCGTGAAAAAGAACATTAATATTTGTGGAAAGATGCGTGTTGAAATAGGAGATTCTCTAGGTACCACTACACTAACAAGCTACTCTTGTTGGTGTAGTGGTCATGAGGTGGTAGATGTAGCTTGTATGTCTCATGAGAATTTTAAAATGTAAACACATAAATTCAAAAATGGTTCTCAATTAATAAAGCGTTACTTAAAGTGATAAATTATTCGTCTTCTAATGTTTATCCGATTATCGGACGTTAGCGATCATATTGGCGATTATTATCTCGTAAACAGCAGCTCTAAATAGTGGATTTCCCGTTCCATTAGTTTTTCATCCAGGGGCATAATCCAAGATCATGGTCCCACGGGTTATATAACAGATCAGGCTGAAAAAAAAGTATTTCTCGATATATTAATTGAATGTTTTGATTACAAAATGAAAGACGATTGACATTTGAATTATAAGTATTAAATAAAATATTATAACTTATGGTTTCAAAAATTGTACCATACATTTTGAATGTCAGTCACTATTTTAACAACCATAGACAATGGTATACGGATGAAAAGGAGCAAATCACAATGGAAAAAAAATATTATGCAATTTAAATTTTAATTAATATAAATTAACTTTGTTTAAACCACTTATTTATTGAAAAAAAATCAACATGTTTCAAAGCCAATGGCTTATTCATCAGGAAAACAAAAATTAATTAAAATAATTAATTTAATTAATTAATTAATTATTTTTGTTTTCCTGATGAAGAAGCCATTGGCTTTGAAACATGTTGATTTTTTTCAATAAATAAGTGGTTTAAACAAAGTTAATTTATATTAATTATAATTATGTTACCACAAAATAAATTTGCTACATTTGAAGAAGAAATTTAAAACATTCCTCTAAGAAAAAACATAAGATACTCACTAAATCAGAATTAGATAAATTACTTTCATCTCAGGGTTGTATCTCGTTGTTTTATGGTTTGGTGGTAATGCAGTCGTGGGGGCGTTCCATGGGTTCGTGCCCCCGAATACTCGCTTGCTACGGCTCGTCAGGGTTATGGTTTGGTGGCAAGGCAGCCGTGAGGGCGTTTCATAGGTTTGTGCCCCCATATACTCACCTTCTACAGCCTTCTAGCCTACGTTATTGTTGTTGCCTATGATTCAAATACTTATTTATAGATACGTATAAAATTTTTATTAACAATAAAAATTGTACGTTTGACACATGAAAATCACGAAAGTTTAATATGTAATATTTTATTTAATACTAATTACTCAAGCATCAATTGTCATTGTGCAATGAGGATATTCAATTATATCGAGAAATACTTATTTTCAGCCGGATCTGTTATATAACCCGCGGGACCATAATATTGGATTTAGCCCAGCCAGGATGTCCTACGTCTTTCCTCTTCTCTTCCGCACCTCTTCTGATCACAATTTTGCCTTCAGAAGTTTTCAGAAATTTGTTTTCAAAACAAAAAACACATTCATTCATTCGATATTCAATGCGGCTGACAAAAATTTATAATTTTGAATATGGAATCGAAAATGGATAAAACATGAAAGTGGGTAGGCACTAGGCACTTGGACTTTTTTTGAAAATGCATACGTTTTTTGATTCGTCGCATCATGTGGCGACGATTCAAAGACATTAATCTCTTATTTTAGCTATCACAAACCAAAAGATACAATTTTACGACTTCAAAAACAAATATTAATAATTTTACTACATTTAAGTGTTATCAATTATATTAATCAACCTAAACAAAGCATTATTGTATTTAATATATTATACATTTTTAACTAATCTATAAATATCGATTAATAAAGAAGTATAACTTCTACCGCGCGTATATGAGTACACGCTCCTCCAATTTTTTTTATGATTGTCTTCGGCATTGTTTCAGTTAGAGTCAACGATTCCATTTCATATAAAAGTACAGAGAACACAAAGCATCTTATCACTTTCATTTGCAAATTAAAGTTTAGGTCGCAATATATAACATATTACTCTTTTTCTCCGGAAAAATGTAGCTCTGGCTTATATGATGGATTATCTGGATTAAAAATTATTAATGACAATTTCATGAGTCTGCTGTCTTCGTCATCATTCTCCTACAGCGGCATCAAACTATGCATTAATATTGCGTATCTACTCAAGAAAATGTTACAGTGAAAAACGAAATTACTCACGTGTAATTCAAAATACATAATTGATTAATCACATCGTTTTATTAAAAAATGATGAATTAATAAACATTATGTTGATTTAATTAAAACATAATCATGTTTATCAATCTTAACCTTAAATCTTCCTTCTTCTCATATCCTCTCGTAGTACTCGCAAATGCGCAAAATTCTATCATTCATATATTATTGAATTCACATTGCATTTAGTCGAGCCTCCATAATACAGTATGGGATATATGAAGGGTTAAGCCGACGTAGTATGATAGAAAGCATATTCGCCCGACCAAAATTATGCATTTTTCATACACCCTGTTAAGCCGTTTGCAAATGACAGGCGAGCTGCGATGTGGTGGTCCATGTTTACTTAACCATTTTAGGTTTCATGCTTTATGTTTGATAAATTTTCAGGTTTCCGTTATATTTACGTAACAGACTTTAAACATATTTAACAATATCCGTAAACTAAAGAATCTATGAACAAAAAAGGAAGCTAACATTTCCAGTGCAGTATTTTGTTTAAATTGCAATGCAACCTTTTAAAAATATTGGACATTAGAAATGCATAAAAATGTAATATGATCAAGTCGTTATAATATATGTATCTATATTTCTTCTAACCAGCTATATAAAATTTTCCCAACGATATTTCCCAACACATTCGAATAATCGTTTACGCAAAACAAATATGTTATTTCAGTAGACATTAAAAAATATATCCGGTCTTAGTCAATGACATAGAAACTAAATGGTATACAATTATAAACTCATCATCTGTAAATAAAATAGTAAGTATTCGCCGCTATACAATCGATTGGGCTTATCAAAATAAACGATAAAAGATACCTATTGTTGAGATATTTCGAATATATTTTTTTTATTTACTCATTTATTTATTTCATATGAAGTTATACATATGTACATAAGAAGGTAGTTGCTTCACTAGACAAGGTCTATTTTGAAGCAACTACCTGTCCGGTTTTTTTTAGGTTTTGGCAAAAGAAAGGACTACATATTAGAGACTACATAAATAAAAATAAAATAATTGAATTTGATAAAGAAATATACAACGTGAACCGTTATCTTTGGTTTTAACAAAAGAACATATTAGAAATATAATCTTAAAAATTGCACATAAGAAATAAAAATAAAATAATTGAACTTGATACAGAAATATACTCATTAAACTTAATTATGTTAACACCCATGATACCCATGTAAGCTAGAGTAGCTTGTTGGTCTTGTGGCTAGGACACTCGCCTCGTGATGCAAAGGTCGCGGGTTCGAACCTCACTCTAGACTAGCAAGTTAGTCCTATTTTTATAACACAAGCGTTTAGCTTAGTTTAAAAATAGTAAAAATATTGATGTGACACGTATTCCGTGTTTGCATCTCTATTTTTAAAAAAAAGCTATGTAAATATGGACGACACATTTCTCTCATTTTTAGACCTACCTGTATCAAAGAGCTACTTCGTTATTTTTTTAATGAAAAATTTTAACACTTTGAGACTTTCTACATCTAATGGCAAGTTAATGTATATTCGTGGAGCACAAAATAAGAAAAATCTTTACCCAAATTTAGTCTTCATTTTTGGCACTAAGAAGTTTCCGCTTGTCTTGCCTCTTATATCCTTGGCTTCTGATTGTATGTGTGTAGATAGATAGCAGTTATTTGCAGCCCGCAGCTTCCAAAAAGATACTCAGAAGTGTTTTTCATCTGGTCAGTCCGTCGAGTTAGATAGCGAACTCTTTCTGTTTGCGTGTGGAAAATTGTAGAATATTTCCCAGACTGATCATAGAAGATTTACCTCGTATCCTTAATTATAATCAAATTGTGGCGATAGTGTACAGGGCTGATCAAAAGATTCTAAGAATTCGTTCAGTTCCGTAGTAGTAGGGCATTTGTAAGGTATTTAATTGGATGCATTTTTTGTAGTAATGGAAATTGATTCTTTTACGCTTCAACAGACCGGGAGGCCAATTACGGAAGCGACATACATCACAAAAGACCCAGGCTTGAGTAAATTACACAGATTAAATTGTGATCTCTTTCATTTTTTAACTGTATTCAGTAATGACATTGCCCTTGTTGCCGTTCCAATTATCATAAAAAAAATCATATAAATAAAAAAATTCTTATACGTCTATATAAAAAAAAGGCAAAAAAATATCATATCATATATTAACTTTGCTTATTTTTGATGACATGGGGGCCGGGGGGTCTGCATGGCTATTACGTCAGCAATATTTATTTACTTCTTCTGATTTTTGCCAAAATTTAGTAGATTCTGATTTGAACATTGATTTTGAACATATGGCAAGCCTACTTATATATATTCGAAAGCGAAAAGCATGTTCAGGTATTCCCCAAAATAGTTTATATTGCTTACTCACTCTCACGCCATGTTTTATGGTTAAGTTAGAAAGAACCGAAGTAGGTAAATTACTGCGCGCGCTATTCATATTTATCTATTTTTCATCTTTTTTTGTAAAATTTAGTAGATACTGACCCTATACCCTACTTGTATACTACAAAATATAAATACTTAACAAATAAAAAATACTTACCATCGATTACGTAAGCATAGCAGGGGGGAGTAAGAGCTCTGCTTACTCTTGCTGACAAGGGGGAGCGGGGGGTTAAAAATTACTAAAATTATGCTTACGTAATACTTGAATGGCCCCTATTTGGTGAATTTCTGTACATTGCAAAACTATATAAAATTTTGACGGGTAAGAATTATTCTTTTCTATAATTTGGTTGAATATATGAACTTCATTGGCACCGCTTGTTAAATATAACTATACCAACATTTTCTGAAAGTATATTAAATTATTCTTGAAAGAAATCATTTTCTTGTAATATTTGATTACTTATTTGTTAATCATACAGAACATTTTACTCCTAAAACAATGCATTATACATAATAATGAAATGTTTAGCAAAAATTTGGTCAACTACCTCAATAATCGAAGACATGTTTTCAAATGATTAGCATCTTTCCTTTTCCCAGTGTATACATACTACCTACGTTTATATTTATAAGTACGTAGCCGCAATATAAAAACACAAACCTTTGGGTTTTGTCGAATTAACATGACGCTAAAATACCCCTATCGCTAAGGAAGCAAAGGCATTATCTTTCATAAGCCTATCGATTGGATTTGGCTCAAGGTAGGAACTGTACGGGGCAGTCAGATAAAATAACAAAGTAGGTCAGGCAGGAGAGCAGAATCAGCCTAAATATGAGTAACAGCTTCCCGTAAACTGACGACAGTTGAATTAGCTTGCAATTCAAAATGTGGTTACCATTTTGGTAAAACCTCATAAATTAATATATCGTCCAAAATATTAAGCCCAACATAAAAGTATATTAGGGTATTCTATTTTCAACGCCGTTTTATCGCAATTTTCCTGAATTATGGGTCCTTTTATTTCTTCAGTGAGCGAAAAGAAAATGCAACATTTCATGACTTGTGGGTTTATGAGTGCGGTGTTTTGTAGTGTGAAAGCCGCGAAGTATTTTAGTAGCGGGCAATAATAAAATAAAGATGTTAAATTACAGCGAAAAATATATGAGTAGGTATTTATTATTTTTATTTTGGCAGACAGATAAGATAAATACATAAAATAAGTTTTCAAAATATTTACATTATTAACGAAAAATTATTATTTTTTAACGTCTGTATAGTACTCAGATGGAATTGTTATTCATTGAAAGAAAAACTTAAATATATAAACACATAAAACTGGTTTATAAAGATTGTAATTTTTAAAATTAGTGGGATATCACGATATAAATTCAATTTCATCACAGATGGATGAACATTTCTATTCCAATAATTTACAGGCGATTTTGGTTAAAATATAATATCTAATATGTACCTACTAGTGCTGCCATCTATGAACAACTGTAATAATATAAAACAAACTATTCGTTCTTGTTTCAATTTCAAAAAAATCGTAGTAAGCCTAAAAAAGGGAGTTTCGATAAAAACGTAAAAGAATAATGTAATTCGTTTAAAAAACTGACCCATGAAATCCAAGTTTTTATTTTACTTCCTTTCTCATTTGTATTGCTTCCAATTTGATATTCTATCAACATATTCCTCTTGCTTTAAGATCATGTGGAACATCTATTCCAGGTATACTATTATCCTTAAAACTTATAGAATATTGAAAACGTAATAATTGGTATAAGGGGGCACGGCGTCGGCGAAACCGTCTGATCGGACCCACGGCTCGAGTCAGACTAGTTGGTTTCGCGCCTTCTCTACGCGTCGGGCTCCATTCTCATTTGAATGGTTTCCAATTTGAAAAAACCGTTATAATTTCGAAAAATCCAAAATTATACTATAATTAAATTTTTTAAACGAAAATTTCTTAGATTATTTTATCATCACCACGAGTCTGCCTGCAAAGTTTCAGATCGATTGGATCACGGGAAAAGGGTTAAAAATCGATTTAAAGTTTTTTCGGCAGACAAGCAGACGCTACGAGTTAAAATAAAAGAAAGGGAGTAAAAATTGACCAAACACGAATGAATGAATGAGTGATGACTCAAATTATTCTTAGAACTCCAAGCAAAAAATTTTTGCTTCTTTTCTGAAGGTAAAGGAATGGCACATGACTGTGAGAAGCTAATTGCATAAAATAGAGCTTTTACTGAAACAACACTCTGAACCCGTGGCATAATTATGTTGCCCGTTCATTTTCTCAAACTGTTTTTTTCCAAACCAAAGTTATTTTGAGACATTAGAAATCTTAATTCAACATAACCCTAATTATCAAATTTGATACATTATTCCGACGCCAAAGTTGAACCTGCCGACTGAAATTAATAAAGTTGAAGTTGGAACATTTTTTCATACATTGATGAATCTCGAAGCTACGTAGGCATGATTAAATAATGTACAGTCATCCACTTGACGTAAATGTTGAAAGTTTCAGAGGTCTAGAGCTACAAGATTCTGCCACAACAAACAAACAAACAATAACGAGAGTGCAATAAAAGCATATTATAAATCAAACCAATGAGAATAGACTCGATTATTTTCATTTTTCCCTACAAAAATACGATAGATAAATTTATGCCGATGAAGCCTTGAGAATGACATTATTACCAAATAATAATTGTATTTCTATGTACAGTATCTACGGGCACTGCAATTAATAATAGATCCGTTGTATTGAATATTGTGCGCTCATTTTGTAAAGCGAGAATCAATAAAATATGTGTTATAGGTACTAGTAAAATATAGTACGAGGGAGAATGGGAGATGAGAGGATGTGGGAATGTGGAAAAGCGGATATGAGGTGGCTATTAATATAGGAAAGTTATTATCAAGCATCGTTTCAGTATTGCAGTCTTGCACTAATTTTAATATTTATAATCATACTTTTGCATCCATCTTATACTGTCATTAATAAATTTTTGGTGTTATGAATACTGCTGTGGAAAAATACTTCTTATCGAAAACAATATTAAATGTTTTATTAATTTGCAAGATATTGCCACGGATTCGCGTGGAACTTAACTAGAACACTATTTCGTAATTTGCTCTGCTTCGCTCACTCGAGAATACTCTACTAGTTTTTAGGACACTTATTTAGCTGTTTTTGTTACACAGATTCACTACTAGATCTTTTTAAACGGGCATCTACTTTTTATATTCGTCATCGGCTGACTAAGTATATATATTCTCTCGGATCGCCCGTTCGTTTGTCTGTGGTTTTTCACTGTAAAACAAAGATTTTGCTAATTATGGCAAAACTCTTTAAAATATATCGCTCATCTAATTTGTTCAATACTATATTCGGCGACTTAGATCTCTTCAATTCATCAATCTATGAATTTAAAACTCTTACCATTCACCACAGTTACAAACTTTTTTCTCTCCTACACCTCGTAGATATGTAGATGTATTGACCTTTGACCAATAGCTTTATGCGTTATTTCTTTTGCTCTTCTTTTTTTCCTTACCTCTTCCCCTTCTTACTAAGTAGATCTGTCCTTTCCTCCCCATTCCTTATTCCTCTTTTACCTTTAACTCTTTGACTCTCATGGTTTGTTTTTAACTTTAATTTTTTTGTATAACTTAAGTAATTGTTGTTAATATGTTAATACATATCATGTTAATTCTGTGAGAACTTGAAAGATGGTCTCTATATTATTTAATATTCACGTGTAATCCGATTTTATTTGTACTGTTGGTTTCCCGTAAATAAATAAATAAATGTATTTATAGAGGTTTGAATTTCTCAAAGTTTCTGACATAATTTTTCATATTCAGGTTCTTTCTAAAAATCTTCTGGATTGTTAGTTCGATTATAAACATTCTTATAATTTTTAGAATCTCGTTACTCGATTCTTGAAATAATTATTTTTTTACTAAGTCGACAAAAATTACACAAACACTTTTTTTTAGTGTAAACACATTTTGCTGTTCAAAATGTTTATCATAATATCGGACGTTTTTTGATATTGTTGTTTTTGATGTTGTTCAATATAAAAACAATGGTATTTATTTAACAAGCATTGTTTTTGTCCCAGATTTCGTTAAGAATTATCTAATATAATTATATTATTATCTATCGCACGCCGTGAAGCATATTTTTAATATTATTTTCATTCATTTATTTGTAATAATACATTATTCGTAATGTATAATATTTTTTCCCCAATATATAAAAAAAAACTCATGCCGGGAAGGACAACATTTTTTATACATATTATTACAAAGAGCGGGGTACAGGAATATAAAATGAAAAAAAAACATAATAGTTTATAGAAATAGTGTACAGAGAAGATATTCTAATAGGAGAGAGCATCATTGGTTTATAAAACTGTTGAGAAAGCATTGTTTAATTGCTTCAGACTGTAATTTTTTTGTTCTTTATTAGCCACTTTAATTCACTCGGTTTGTTGTATTTCGTATATTTTATATATTACAGGGAGTTAATTCCGCATTTTATTGTGTGAGTTTATGACGATATATGTATTCGATTTTGTGTTGGTTATGTTGGTGTATACTGGAATTGAACGCGTTGACTTACGCCAGTTAGAACCCAACCAGGAAGCGAGGCAGCCCCGTAGCAATCTTAAAAACTAGTATTTTTGTGTTGTATTCATAACATCTTTTTGGTATATTAATGTAATTGATATTTATTTTTACCAGTGTAGCAATATTCTTGAATGCAATCTCGACACGTTTTTGAAGACGCAAAAGTGAAAAAAACCTAGTACCTACCCTAGTGGTAGAACGTCGGTTAAGTGATTCGTAAGATACCGAATCGATATGCTACAAGTACAAATAAAAAATATTTTTTCTCATTATAAATGCAGTGCAGAGCGAGCGCGGAATTAAATTACGTACACCAAACAGAATAATGCAAACAGATCTTTACCGCCAAATCTCCAAGATGCAAGATGTTTCATCCGTGTACCCACACATTAAAGATATTAATGACACTAGCGTCTTTGGTCGTATTTTAAAACATATATTTTGAATTCTTGAGTCAAATTATTTTATCTAAATATGTTGTGATGTTTCGGTAACATACAAAACACTATTCTCATACGTTTTCAACTGAACAAAACTGAACAAAAATTTATACAATTAACTTCGCATTTCACCAGACAAGTTCTAAATTAATGTCTATTCGGTTCTAAGTACACAGGTAATTCTATAAATTTTTACTTCCTTTCTCTCAACTCGTGGCGTCTGCTTGCTTGTTTCTTTGACGAAAAAACTTTGGATCGATTTTTAACCCTTTTCTCGTGATCCAATCGTGCTGAAACTTTGCAAGCAGACTCGTGGCAACAATCAAGAAGATGTATCAAATTTTCGTTAAAAAATAATAATAATTATAGTATAATTTTGGATTTTTCAAATTTTTAATGGTTTTTTTAAATTGGAATCATTACAAAAGCTACTAACGGCGGCCCGATAACGTCACGGAATATTTAAAATTTGAATTACTCCGTCAGTAGGTATAATAGGTACTTCACTACGAATTTCGAAAATTTATGACAATTGGTTCACAGTTGACAGCACACTTCAGATTTTTGGAATAATCAAATAATAAATTTTTCGAGATTTCTGACATAGATATTTGTCTAGACGTGTTTCATTTTCAGTTGATCAATTATTTAATTACATGATGGTAAACTTAATTTACAAAGAAAGGGAGTAAAATAAAAACTTGGTTTTTATGGGTTAGTTTTTTTCTTTTTATTAAATTAAAATATATTATCCCAATCTTTTTGTATTCAATATTAAGTCAATAGGATTAACGCGCTCAAAGAAGTTGTAAAATTTTGGAAGGATCGCTGAATCGTAAAAGTTTAAACTGTGCCGGATGGCAAATGTCCTCTGGAGTGCCAGAAAGAACAGACGGAGAAGCTGTATGAAGGAGTGTGGTGCCGCTGCAGGGAAAAGCCGCCGAAATGGTGCAGTATTGAAACACGTGGAGGTGCCTGTTCCAGATAGGTATTCAGCTCAGATCCGAGAAGGAAACGAATTAGAAAAAAATATATTATGGCCTGTATTTCGAAAATGTTACCTAACCTTAAAAACAGAAGGGTGGTTGGTAATTACCCAGACAAGTGAGCACTTTTCGTATTCTGCACATATAATAAAGACTAATCGAAACTACATTTTTAACCGAAACCGAATTTCAGCTTCTGTTTTGGATTTAGCCGAAACCGAAATCTATTTAAGCATCAATCAATGTATATTATAGATGTCTCACAGAGACCAAACTGTATTTTTATGGGAAAGTAGGTACAGAAGTCTTTGGGTGTACATAGGGCTTACGACCTGATGTCCCTGTGACAAAAATCCGGTACTGTTCTGAAAAAATTGGACATACTCAAAATATTATATTTAAGCATATTTAAAATTAAATTACAATCTAGTGTTTTTCTAGATTTATAGTTGATTCAGGTTAAATTAAATAAAATACACAAATTTAATTATTAAAAAAATATTTAGATATAGGTATTATCTAGAAGTGGGTACTTGTACTAAAACTATTTTAGTGAAAAAAATCTGTTGAATTTTAAATAGTATCTACTTAGATATCACACTAGTAATATTAAAACTACAAACAAACCAACTCTTTTCCAGTAGTATTTTTGGATCAATAGTAAAAACAGTAAAAACTAATCAATAATTAAACGAAAAACTTTGTCAAAAAAACAATATTTTAAAATTAGACACTTTTTAAACTTTCGAGTAGGTAATATGACACCTTTTCTTTTATATAACAGATTCTTCTAAAATACGTGATCCGACAATTCACGAACGTAAGTTTTAACTGAGCGAAATCGATACTTCGGTCGGTCACTCATTTACATATTTTAATTTTTTATATATTTTAGCCACTAGCTAGCTATACATGGAAGAAGCACCCACCACCACGCCACCACTAACAATAGAAGAAGCATTATGTGCTATATTAAAAATGATCATTTTTATTTTTTCAAATTAGCCTTTCATTTCACGGCAAAAGATAATATGTGGACACACGTATTTTTGCTTCGTTTCATTCCTTGGACTAGAGTTCCTTCCGGATTCGTATGATCGTGACTGGTGTTCATAAGACTCATATTTTTATTACATACAAAACATTGTTTTTTTAAGGTTTTCTTAGAATAAACACAAATCTGTCCCTTTGTCCAAATTCTTTTACTTTGTAGGTGCAGATATTATTTCAAAGTATTATAAATCATCAGCGAATCTTGAACCTTTTTACCGAATATCGATCGCGGTGAATAATGTGTAATTTATTATCTATATGTATCTAATAATAGTCATATTACAGATTGATAATGATCAGGTCATGTAAATACACTCATGGACGTAAGGACGCTACTCGGTGATGATGAATATGATCAGACCGAACTATTAATATTGAAAATTCCATACGTTTCATCGTCGTTGAATAAACATCGATCAAAAAAATATTTTATGACTACTGTTATTGGTCTAGACATCGTAGATGCAAAAAATACAAAATAAAATTTCAAACCCGAACAAAATTTCTCACTAAACCTTTATAAATTTGATTACATTGCAACATTGCAATAGCTGAATTGGCACATATGAATTTTTGCCTTCAATTCATTTTGCAGCATTCAAGCGTCACTAATTGAACACATTGTAATACTTTACGTCATAAAATCTTCAGTTCAAAAAACTAATTAAACATCACACCGTTTCTCCGCAGGGATACATATCTGGGGCGTGCAGTAAGTACATCGAAGCGTTACTTTTACGGAAATATATATTTTAAAAAAACTTGAAATTAACTCGACATATCGTGGTATTCACATCACAAATATAATAACTATTCAGTTTATAATATATCATAATATTCTGTATGATAAATAATATATTTCAGTTTTTTTTTACAGAATATATGTGCCGAATAGGCCGCTTGTTGATTAAAAAATATTTAAATTAAAGGAAATTGGTCATTTTTCAGGACCTCATGGACGTTTGAAATTTATCTGTAAATTTTTATTTATTTTTTATTTGATTGGTTTGGTTATATGATTGTTATACTGAATTCGTGTTCATTAATTGCGAACCTAATTGTATTGTCAGAGTCAGTGGATGAAATATTGGTTTTTATTGTTTGATGATGGTCATTTTGAACTGTTTGCGATTATTTTAATGTATGTTTTTGTTTTTATATTATCTTGGATCTTTAAAATGAATAAGATGCATGCCACAGTCGACCAACGGTAGTGGTGGTGAGGTAATTTCGTTAACGCCTCCCCACTGGTCGATTCTTGCGGGGGTGGATTACCCAAAAATAAAGTAAGGTGCAGAAGCGCTGGCGCTAGTCTGATTTCTGCCTCCGGAACATCAAGATGTCTTCATTTTTTTTCTCTCCTGTATCGCTCCTGCTCAGCTTTCAACGACCCACACTTTTTGTCTACAGTCTTTTTCCATGACATATATGCTTACGTTAATGTCATGCTTACACAGTATACTAACTGCACGTACCTGGTAGGCATAGAGAATACAACGCAACATATTGTGCGTGACATATATTTACGTAAAAGTCTTGCTTACACAATTTACTCACTGCACACGCCTGGTACAACTTATTTATATTCTTCTTTTCTGTTACACCGTTTTTGCCTAGTCCACTATCATTCCTTCTCAAGCAAGCTGTTTGTTATACATTGTTATCCTCTAATATTTGGTTTATCTGGTCATTTCAGATCTTTTGCAGACACCCTCTGTTCACTGGTCTCAAATTAAAAAAACATCATATTATCAATATTAATAAAAAACAATCAGTAAAAACGAGTGGCCGCTGCGGATCACAGCCAGTGTAAATTTGGTGTCTCGTATTGAACAATTCCGTTAAAAAATAGTAATATAGTAAACATTCAAACCTTTGTAAGGGTACCTTGGACCAAAACGAGATTGTTCTCCCACAGTAGTATCCGCTTAACTAATTAAGGCAAACAATAATTCTTTTGCACTCACAAAATAAAGTAATAATACGTATGATTTTAATAATGTCAAGTATCGTTCAGCCGCCAGTACGAAGTGACAAATGTATAAGAACGGCAAAATATACTAAAAAGTATAATAAATATAAAGATAGTGTTTACACGTACGTTATGTGATTTGAAAGAATTGTCCCTGCGGGTTTTGCCAGAAGAAGAATAAGTTTTGCGGGACACTTCACTCGCTGCCCCATTTGCTACACTTGTCTTGTACCATACTTTTGTTGAAGTTGGTGCTTTCCGTTTTGATACAAGATATGAATATTATTTTCCTCGAGTAATACGGATGCACAAAATAATAATGCAAAATATATAAACAATTGAAAATATTTTCACGAGATTCGAAATCGATATGAACCGCATGTAATCGAGGATTTTTCAACACTTTTGAAATTTTATAATAAATTGGAAACGTCTAGAAGCTCGTAGAATACTCAAAAATATACGATAAAATTCCAGTAATCAAGGACATTATATAAACAAGCAATGCCATCACTATGCAACAGTTTGTTTTGACAGGCGAGTGTGGGACCATAGTTTCGGGCTAGTAGAAAAGAGCAATGATGATGAACCGTGATCTCAACGAACGAGTATAAAAAGTAGAATATTATCGAGTACGAAATTAGTGAGAATTATGATCTAGGATTCCTTTTGTTTGAATTATTAACTGTCTCTGTTTATTAATAATTTTTATATATTGTAATAGGTTTTTTACTAGAAATCCCAGCTCAGTGTGGACCGATCGATTGGCCACCTTCACACCAAAGTTACCAATTGGATACGTTTTAGTAGTTGTTCCCCTGGCACTTGCAAGTCGTGTCTAATTACCTTAAATGTTATTCGTTTATTCGTTTATTCAATTCAATGTTACAATGTTACAATGTTACAATGTTACAATGTTGCAAAACACTTAAATGTTGTTAAATGAAACCTTTCTAATTGGTCCAATAATGTTACTCCTGCTACTCCTCTAAGGTTACTCATTTCGTCAACCTGGCTTCTTGATCTCGAGTAAATTAAAGTGAACGTACACATATATTTAAAAACACTCACTTTGATTTTGACGTATATCTCTGAAAAAGGAAAGGTTAAACGTAAATAATATATGAAGACGGATTGGGCTTTGACTAGTCAACTGGAACCGAAACGGCGTAAGACAGGGAAAAATGGAAGGGTCCCCGACCCTCCAACGATAGAGGGACGAATATGATGATGATAATGCGTAACGTTTTATCTTAGCTCAACTAAGTTATACTAATGGCTTGATTTTTATATTTTCTTTTCACTGCGTTATATGAGAATTTACAGGGGTTCATAAAAAACGTTTATTAATCTCTTTAATTTTTAAACTTAAAACATTCGGACTGTAAAAAAATTTTCAAGAGGCTTAATGAAAATAAATGTGATGAGATTATTTCCATTTTCCACTCGTTATTTTTTCCGTCACACAGAACCTCAATTGAAATTAAAATGCATCACGTATCGATCTAAGATAGTGTCGCCTGTGATAGTAAAACATGAACAATGAAGAGGGTGATTATTTATTTAATATGATATGCATGCATCTTGGCGTTGATGACATTAATTTTTCCAACGTCGTCACCCGGAAAATATGTAAACAATATACATTTCAACATCACTCATCATAATAATAATGTGTTTGATGAGAAGTATAATAAATACTCAATATCTCTTCACAAGAAGTATGGAATATTGGTTATTTAAATGTATTTTCAAATGTAGCTATTTTCAGAAGAGAGTAGTACATACTAAATTAATTGTATGCCTAAATATAAATTTCTCCGTAAATATTTTAATATCTTTTAACTATCTACTTGTTGATGTAGTGTACGCTATGCGCTTTGTCCTGCACATTTTCTCTCCCCTCTTCTTTTAATTATTTTTCTGAGCTTTTTTTAATTTTTTTTTAATAGAGATGCGATCACGGATTGCGTGTCACATCAATATTCTTACTATTTTCAAACTAAGCTAAACGCCTCTGCTATGAAAATAGGACTAACTTGCTGGTCTGGAGTGAAGTTTGAACCAGCGACCTTTGGGTCACGAGGCGAGAGTCCTAACCACAAGACCAACAAGCTACTTTGAATTGTATATGCTGCTAAACTACATAAAGAGCCGTATAGAAAGGCTTCGTGTCCACTATAATGACGTCTTCTGCATAATGTTGGACATCCCCAGATACTGCAGCACTTCCGGTATGTTTACAGAGGGGTGAGTTCCCAGCTTTGCAATCCTAATAAGGTCCAGGGTGGCAGGAATGAGGGAAAGGTTAAGCAGCTCCGAGAATATCGTCATCTTAGAAGTCCACCTCAGTCCAGCCTCCAGAAAGATACTGGCCTTTCGCAATCTACATGCCACATGCTCTAAAGGCTTTGTTCTCATATATCAATGTTATTATTATTTACTCTTACTTTCATCTACTTATATTTAAACCTTATCTACTTATATATCATAATATATATATTTATTTACTTGTATCGGAATTCAATACATGTATTCTCTAAAATGAATGTATGAGACTGCACTAACCTCCCCACACACATGAATAAATTCTTGTTATTATTATTTTAAATATAAATATGCGAGCACTAAATATGTGTCACATCAATATTCTTACTATTTTCATTTTTTACTTACACTTACAATTTTCAAACTAATCTAAAAGTTTTTACTACGAAAACAGGACTAACTTACTGATCTCCTGGAATGGGGCTCGTAATTACTGCCCACTATATTACTAAGCGAAAATCTTAAACTGTAGACAAACAAGCTACTTAAATTTGTATTATTGTTATGTTTATGATGTCCATTATGTACCGCTTTTCTTCTATTCACTCTTCTAAGTAATATCAAATCATTTGTTAAACAAAACTAATTCTCAAACGTAATTCCAAAAAAATTAATAAACTTTGTGTAAACCACATTAATTATTTTTAACGTCGACTGGTTTCGATATCATTGTATATTCGTCAGAACAAACGCACAAAAACTATATATTAGGTCCTTACATATGAAATTGGCGTTTAGTATGGGAGGAACATAAAGCCGATTTTTTTTTATTATAATATATTTATTTAATCAAAGTATGTACCATTGCTATCTATGCACTTTTGCCATCTCATAGGTAGTTCATCGATCCCTTTACTAAAAAAAACATTCGGACGGGAATCAATAAAATCTTTGAAGGCGGTTTGGACTGTCCCATCGGAGTTGAATTTTTTCCTTTGCAAGAAGTTATCCAAATTTCGAAAAAAATGGTAATCTATTGGGGCAAGGTCCGGAGAGTACGGTGGATGTCTTAGACATTCCAATTGAAGCTCCTCTAATTTGGTAGCCGTCTGTTGTGCAGTGTGTGGTCTAGCGTTATCATGAAGCAGCAGTGGCCTAGAGCGATTAACCAGCCTCGGTTGTTTAGCAGCTAGCTTTTCCATCATGGTTTGCAGTTGCTGACAATAGACATCTGCCGTAATCGTCTGGCCAGATTTAAGAAAGCTGTAGTGAACGACACCAGCACTAGTCCACCAAACGCTCACAAGTAACTTTTTTTGGAGTCAATTTTCGCTTGGGGCATGGTTTGGCTGGTTCGGCAGGGTTCAGCCATTGCGATGAGCG
The DNA here is from genome assembly GCA_016648135.1 of Agrypnia vestita. Lineage (NCBI taxonomy): Eukaryota > Metazoa > Arthropoda > Insecta > Trichoptera > Phryganeidae > Agrypnia > Agrypnia vestita. The sequence continues at coordinate 43,339 of JADDOH010008736.1, forward strand.
CTTCCGATTATCGTACAGGATCCACTTTTCATCACAGGTAATGATTCGATTTAAAATCCCTTCATTATTGTGCCGGTTGAGTAATGCAACGCAGCAGTCAACGCGCGTTTGTTGATTTGCTTCACTCAATTCGTGAGGTACCCACCTTTCAAGCTTTTTCACCTTACCAATTTGCTTCAAGTGGATTAAAACAGTTTTATCACTAACACCGCAGCCTGCAGCTAACTCGGATGTGGTTTGCGATGGATCCGCTTCCACAATAGCCTTCAATTCTTCATTATCAACTTTGGTCTCCGGCCGTCCACGGGGCTTGTTCTGCAGGTCGAAATTTCCAGAACGAAAACGTTGAAACCAAAAACGCACTGTGTTTTCTTTTGCGGCACCGTCGCCATACACATCATTAATCCTTCGAGCCGTTTCTGCAGCACTGGTGCCACGGTGGAACTCGTACTCGTAAATAACGCGATATTTCAAGTTTTTCATTTTGTAAACTGAGTGACGCAAAGAAAAAAACAATTGAGGAAAAACAAATGAATTATAATTTTCAAAACACAAATACATGAGTAAATAGCTGTATAAATTTGGATTTGGAATTCCTAACCAAAGAGAAGATATTTGAGATCAAATTTGCCAGTACGGCAAAACGCCAATTTCATATGTAAGGACCTAATACATATTTCATTAATGAAAATTGAAAACTGTGGAGTGAGGGTGCGGGGTGAAGTTTAAAAGGGAAACATTTAAATGGGGAGTATACTTAAGAATTAGTCATTTGTTAAATTCAAAAGTTTATTTATTTCATTAGATTTATTGTTGAAGGACTTTTTGATTTCTGAGTCTTCTAAATTATTTATCCTAAGGCGTTTCTTATTTACAAGGTAAATTTAAAACTGTTTCCTTCTTAAATTTGGGATTTTTCTCTAAATGATTTGCATATTTTGAGATATCATTATTATTTAGGAATCTAAAGTGTTATTTTATTATAATGTTAAAAGAATACACCGTTTTGCCTTATAAAATACTAAACAGCTATTGCTCTAAATTTTAAATTATTTAAAATCATAGATAATCTTAAAAAGAAGCAACTGAATCTGAGATTAACACCAATCAAAATTAAATATACCAAACATCAACGAAACCAAGCGCTGATATTAATGAAGCTTTTACTTCTACTGCGTATTTAATAAAATTAAATAAGTATTGATGTCTCGATTATTTTATTAAATTTTAGCACCCTTTCTTTGTGATAGACGCTAATAATAACTTCAAAGCCTGTCCTCATTACCTCATTGGTGAAAGGTTACAGGTGTTTCCGTGACCTCTCACAACGAGGGATACAAGTTTAAAGGTGGATTCATATTCGGTTGGCAACGGCACCAAAAACCGTCGGCCACGACGGAAAATGTTACGGCATACCAAATGTGAACAGTACGCCAGCCAACCAAGCGGATATTATCACACATTTTCGTCTACGCCTTCAGCTTTACAAATAAATACACGCCTGGCTTATGTAGCCTAGTGACGAGAAAGCCCACCTTTGACAACAAAGGTTCGATAAGGTTCTCGTGATTTTTGAGTCTCAAGGGCCACGTTTCTCCCGGATTTACTACGTAGGGAGTACCACAGAAGATCTATCTTAACGTTAAAATAACGTCTCTGGTAACATCCAGCCCATCTCAGTTTTCAACGTCCAATTTTAGGCTGTTTAAAGTGTTAAGCGTTGGCAAGAATGAAGCTATTGACGAATTTGCATGACTGCTTCAAGTATTCTTAATTAAATTTTCAGATTTCGATAGACATATCACATTACCTATTACAAAAATGCTCATAACGCACCATCCTTAAAATGTCGATGTCTCTTTTTAGTTATTCATTTTAAATACCTTTTTCAAAAAAAATATAACTTTTTACTTTACAATAAAATGTTTTTGATAGATAACATAGTGTACTTACATTAAAATCTTTGATATAACTGTAATAAAACTTAAGCGAACCTTAAAACACATATAACGTATAACCGATCCGGCGTCTTCTTTCAAAACAGCTATTTAAATAAATCGTAATTCTGTTGGTATTTCTACTACGTTGGGTTCTCATTCTTATTTTTCTGCTTCATCCGATCCAAAAAATAACATCCTGCTTTTTTAAATTACAAATTTGTAATTACTTTTATATTGGACCTACTAAATTTTCAAATGATTGCTTGGTTTCTTCTTGATTTTCACAAACATTTCAGAATTCCGGAGCCCATTGAAACGTTTCCAATATTATCGATGGATTTGTTATTAACAGTGTAGAAAGTATTCTTTATGATTATTAAATTTATGGAAAACATACATTTATGTACCTACTGTTTACTACTCGAAATTTCAAACTTCACCTGTCGATGAGAAATTATGATACTCTCGAAACTAGAGTAGTAAAATATAAAAAATCTATAATTAACTCAACTAGAGTATTTCTGTTTTCCGCCTATTTAATGAAATTTCTCCTATCTACTTAAGAGACACGGTATGGATTGGTAATTTTCTAGATCTTTATTTTATACACATAAAATATCACTTAATATCATTTATATTGTTATCTTAACTCTCATTTTTAGATATATATTATAAGTACGAGTATATTGGGCAACTTTCTATTTTTGGAATACTTTCTTTGAAATCTTTTTTGATACCTACGACACCCCTAGATTTTTGTCACACCTGGAATATAATCTTATTAAACAGCCTTTTCAAATAAAACAAACTTTCCGGTTTCCGCACTAATGTGAATTAGCCTTTATCTTTAAGATACTCCCTACCTCCAAAAATTACTACCTAATAAAAGCCTTTCCTAAGTAATGTTTGCAAAGATAAGAAAACCTGAGTTAGAAAGAGCATTGGAACAGCGATTCTACCAAATGCTAATATTTTGTGTAATGGATACATTAACTAACAACTTTATTAGTATTAACACTGAAAGAATTTTATTTTCTTGTCTTAAATTCTCGGTAAATTATCGTAGCTCTCGCATGTTCAAATCTATGTTGATATCTGAAAACGAAAATACGTTTCTGCTGCATACTATGTACTACGTATGCTTTATAAGGTAAGCTTTTATATGTCGTTAAACTTAGTAAGAAATAATCAATAATATATTTAAATTATAAACCAAACGACGGATGACAGATAAATTATACGGTAAGGTTTTCTGGTATTAGAATTTTGACACATACAAAAAATATACTTTCTTTAATGTATTAATACCATTCAGGATACGACATATACGGTTGGGAGCAACTAACCTAACCTGCTAAAAAATTTGGAACTTCTGGAACGGTTTGAAACTCCAGATATCCCAAGGAACGTGAAAATAAGGAAGCTGCAGTGATCGAGACATGTGGTCAGAATACATAAATCCCTGGCACACAGCCTTCTTATTCATAGAAATTTTGGTTACGGCCATATCACGGCTTTATTGTAAAGAATTGACGTTTAAATATGATTACGATGCTATGATTTTCAAAATAAATTTGCACAATTTGCAAGCGTTATTTTTGCGTAACTATATTCAGGGTGAAATAGTAAACCAAAGTGAGCATAAAACAGCTGTCAGTTGTCAAATTGGCTGTAGCTGGAAAAAGTATTGCCAATTCGAAAAACATTCCTCTAAAAAATACACCCTATATTGATAGTTTCAAAAAAGAGAATTATCGTTGAAACATGCAAATGATTTGTAATTTTTGCGTGACAATTTTTTAGTATTATTTAATTTTTTAATTCGTTATCTATCATTTGTTGGTTCATCAGTAATGAAATATGTCAAAAAGTTCAAATTCGAACGTATTAACCGGCCACTAGTTTATAATAAAAAAATATACAATTAAAACACGGTTAAGGGGGGACTTTAACTTGAAGCACCTTTACTTGAAGCCAAGTCGGGTGGACTGGAACAGGGTAATCGGGCATGAGGACACATTAGTCCGATCCGCTTATTTTGGCTGGTGTTTTGTGTCTGGTCGTAAAACCCGAAAGATGTTCGTAATGTAAAGAAGCACGAAGCCTGTGATTATCACTTACGTTACACCAGAAAAGCCTTTTACCACCGCTCGTTATGTGGTATAACATAAAAAATATAAACAGAAAATAAACATTCACAGTCGCACAAGGGCCGCTAACGGGAGTTCAAAAGGGAGAACATTTTTTTTGTGACATCGGTAACAAAAACACGCACTAAATTAAGTCCCACATACACCCCGCAGATTGTGAATGTAGAGGAGGATGGAAAAGAGTATTTTGAATGTATAGTGTTTTATTTTTAACCATTTTATTTTTTTATTTATATATTTGTTTATTTAGAAATATAAACAGATACAAATTAGTGACATATATAAGAGTTGGAACAAATATATAATATGTTTTAATCTTACATTTTAATTTGTATCCTGGCATATTTCCCATGTAAGTAGTAGTATAAGTAAGAAGTAGTAGTAATAAAATAAGCGACTATAATTAAGTAAGAAAATAATAAAATAAGTGACAGTATTAAATAAAAACATAATAAGATATCTGAGGGAATCTTGATTTACATCTTTCGTCGAAGAGTATTATGTACAAATTAAAATATCAATTAAACGTTACGATGCAGAATAATATTAACTTGGGTTCTTAGTATATATATGAAACACAAAATACATATCGATGTCGATGAACAAGTTGTTGTAAGCTCGGCACATTCCCACTATGGGTGAGAGTAATCCGGAGTCCGTGCAAGCTATAGGAATATTAAAATGGCATCGTGATACCCTTGCTGGGATTCAAATATTTATCAGAGATAATAGAGATGAATAATTAAATTGATTTCTATTTATTGTTTGTGTTCAAACGCAAAAGAACTGAATTATCAAAAAATATTTTTTTGAAACTTTTATTTGTGTCATAGAATATGTTTTATCGGGGGCTCTTCGTGTGAAACATGTAAAGAAACTGTGTTAAGAATAGCGCATTAAAAAATTCGCCCGCTTCAAAACGTTACAGATTTATATAATGTTGTTTTTTTCACGAAAAACATTCAGACTGATTATAAATTATTTAACTCTTTCAGGGTTTAAAGTTAAAGTTAATGGTGCTTTAAATGCAATTATAGCCAATAAGAACCTGTCAAAGGAAGCAAGAATAGCAGTACATAGTGGCGTTCTAGTGCTAACACTGATGTATGGAAGTGAGGCCTGGAATTGGCAAAAGAGGAATGAAAGTAGAAATGCGGTCACTAAGACGCTTGTGTGGAAAATCATTGGTCGATAGAGTGAGGAAGAATGAACAAATTAGACATGAATGCAATGCTGGCTGTAGTGTTTTGAAGGCAACAGGAATAGAGGGCGTCCGCGAAAGACCTGGCACGATCAAATACTACAAGTATTTGAGGATAGCCCTGTTAAAAGCCGCAACAACCGTAGAACTCGTATGAGAAGATGTATGAATGTGGCCGAAGCAAAAGTGGTGTGCCAGGATAGAAGAGCGGGCGTTTAATCCTCTGCCTACCCCTGCGGAGAAATGGCGTGATGGTTAGTTAGTTAGGGTTTAACAAGCCTATAAAAAAATATTAATATAATTTTTTACAATTTTATAAGGTTTAAGAACATCGCAATAACAACTCCGATACCGTTTGACTGGATGACATCTAAAGAAAAATACCTCAGTGATGAAATTATGTTATTTCAGTTCAATCATTAAAAATGTTTAATAAGTTTTGCTTCAGGTAGTGGCATGAAGCATCCAAATATATAGACTTATTTTGGCTATTATTTTTTGTAAAAAATGTGCTGGGGATTTTTTATGTATATATTTTTTTAAATAAATAGTTATTTTTTCACTATATAACAATCAACTGAGAATAGATACATTACATACATCTATCACGTCACTTTTAAGGATTATTTGTGTGTTATAAGTATTCTACTGCTGGGGTTGGTTGGGCTGTTGTGAAATTGAATACAATTAATATCTACAATATTATTACTCTAGCTTGGATAATATAAACTGTAAACCTAGACGCAACAACATATCAAAATTTGAACGGCGGAGAGGTCACTGTTTATTCTCTGCTCGATGTCGGTGCTTGCCTTCACCTAGCTAGAATGAATAATATAATACGCCTAGGTCTCAACACACAGGAGTGTATAGAAATTGAAATATTTTGGGTTTTGCTGTTTAAGTTCAAGTTTTGTATTTTAAGTTTTGAACGTCGTTTTCTGAATAATGTATATTTATAAGAATGATATACTCTATTACGGTTCACAGTGTTACAATGACAAAAATAAAGCGAAGCAGTCTTTATGTCAACCTTTCTCCTAATAAAGAACGTAACCGAGAAAATTACTACAATGTAATATAATAATTTCGTTGTTTGTCTATCTGTCCATAAGTTGCTGGAATTACAATAGGGTGTGACAAGCAATCAGCGCGTAACACGCAACGGCTCAAGCAACACGCAAGGGTCGCCCCATTGTCTAAACATTTTGATATTATTTTATTTAGTTTAAGCGAATAAAGTCAATTTAAAAAAAAACAAATGGTTTTTCGTTTATGAATGTTCCAGCTTGAAAATCCTGCATTATTATGTTACGTGGTTTTTCGGTGTACGGCTAGTTTTATTCTAAATAAAAAACGAATCTTAACATTCCGCGATAGGTATATAAAAATTAATTTGCTTTTTTTACTTTATTCGTATTCTTCGGAACTTTTCGCCCTTTTATTACGTTTTTTCTAAGTTATTTCTGGAAAATTGAAAGAAAAATCTTATCTCTACCATTTTTAATGAAATCAAAATATAATCATACGTTTTATTCATACATAAATCGATATTTAACTTTATTTTTTCGTATAAGCTTTCTTTAAAAAAACTAAACCAAACGAATACAGAATATCTGGGATATTCTGCTTTGTTTCTACGATCTTCTTGGCCGACATTGTTGAACATCAGCCCTGATGATGAACCCTACAACGGGTATGAAACTTTGGTCAGAAAGGTCGTAGAAACACGGCAGTATATCCCAGAAAACTCAAACCAGAAGACGGAAAATTCTGAAACAAAACCTATTCTGAATATCTCAAAGATTCTGAAATCCTAAAAACATTTTTAAACACAAATCTTGGCTTGATAACTGCGAAAGCATGGTTTGCAACGAGGTAACCAACTTACTTACCATTCACTCTAACCAGAGAATTTAGAACGCCACGCTCATCTATCCTGGCATATCACTTTGGACTCATTCACAATTATACATCTTCTCACGTGCGCTCTTCGCTTCTTGAAGGTTTTAACAGAGGTAATCAGAGACCCCTAATGTTTATTTTATTTTATTTTTTAAGAAAAAGACAACATGTCAATATTGACCCCAATAAATGGTTCTGAGTGCCATCGTAGCTTTGTATATTTTCTTTAACATTTTTTCTTCGCCCATATTATCTCGTTTCTCATAGCCTAACCATCGGGTAATAAGCTCAAATCAAATATCGTGAGTTCGATCCTGGTAACAGACCATAAATAAAATCTTTGTTCATATTATAAAACATTTAAAACTATGTGAAAATATTTATTTTATATTATAAAACTTTTAAAACTATGTTAAAAATGTTTTAAATAGTTTGCAGGTACAGGTTTCAGTTTCTCTGGATGCAAATCCAAATATATTGTATTTGTGTGAAAACATTTAATAATGTTACATATAGCGAGATTAAATTAAGATATAAAAATTATACCAAAGAAAAATATTCAGGCGCGCTTATATCGAAATACAATTAATCTTCCTGAATGTTTAATGCAGCTTGCAGCGGACCGACTAGGTACATAAAGGTTATAAATATATCCGAATAGGGGCAACATTGGCAAGTAGCCTGGTTCGAGCACTCCGTAAATATTTTAGTCCTCGGGGAAAATGGGGCAAATCATATTTCATTTTCTTCGCAGTATTGTTATCAAACTTTCTCACAATTCGCACACTATTTTCAACATACCTATCAATAGATTTTTATATTGTGGATAAATATTCAGAAAATTGAGTTTTGTTGCGGAAATCTTGCGAGTGTCTGTCTGTAAACATAATTTAATTTACACATCACCTTTCCGTTGCCATGCAGTAGCACAGGCCTACTGAGCCTGTCATAGCTGTTATATTTTAGTTAAGACGCTAATATAAAATCCTTGTTTTAGCTGCTGCTGAGTTTTCTAGGATATTGAAAAATATTCTTTGAAAAAACGCCATCTAGCGTAGCGTAGCGTCTTGGATGGATGGACATTGTTAAATACAAAATTACACTTTTATATTTTTGACATTGTTAAATTAAGATTTATACTTTTAAATTGAGAATTATACTCATTATTATTTTATACCTCATCACTTTTTGCTCCATCTGGTAGCGTTAGTGACGGATACGTAGAGAAATAAGCATTTCTTGCCTTTTATACATCGTCATTATTTGCGCGGTACGATAGCGTTGGTAACGGAGATTGTTACATAGGGAGTAATTTATTTTGATTATTTATAGGTTTATCTGCATAGCTGAAGCACTTCTAAATTATTAATTTAAAGGGTCGGGTTAAAATAAAAACCGATTGCTCAGTCACTGTCGTAACTATACCTATAACAATAATTACGGTATTATTGTTATTGTTATAAAAAGTATTTATCCCCAGTATGTTATGTATTGTGAGCGCCATTTAGCCCTACATAAATCACCAACCGGACCTTTGCGAAGCGTTCCATAGTTATTAATCTGTCCAGCTTCACGTATTACGCGCTGAAAAAAGGTCAAAAATCCCATTTTAGTTGACAAATTAATAAAAATAGGAATCAGTGAAGATCCACTAATGTGGCCCATGTTCAGTGGCGCTTATAATATGTATTATTGGTTAATAAAATTATAAGAAAGTAATACCTACTTTGTTTTATCTATTGAATAGTAAGAAAAAAAAAGTCTGCCGTCTTCTAAGATATTGACACTTTCATGAGAGTACGTTTTTAGGCATTTATTTATTTTCGACTGACGAAAATTCCAGCTTCGTTTATGGTGTTTTTCGATTCGTTCTCTTGCTGTTGCTCAAGAATTAATAAAAAGTAAATTTATTAAATTCAACAAGAAAAAATTAGGAAAAATAATTAAAAAATTATTTTTCCATCAGGGGTCGGATAGAAATCGCAACTTACATCATGTTATTATTAATTTTAAAATATTTTCTAGATATATCTTTCGAGACTGAATCGTTTCTCCTTTGCGATTAATACATTCATCGATACGGCCATTCGTTACATTCGAAATTGAAAAGAAATCATGCAACGTTGACAAAAAATGACGTGCTCTTTGTTCTAGCCATAAGACACACTCACCTAGTAATCAAGTATCGGAGAAAGTTCAGAGGTTCGAGCTGTATCCCAGAAGACCAACAAATTAGTCCTTATTTCATAACAAAAGCGCTTAAAATAGTTTGAAATTAGTATATCTATAATATTAATGTGAAACGTATTTCTTATATTTCAAAAGGTTAAAATATATTATTGTACTTTTAAAACATTTTCAGGTTTCGACCTCTTTGGCCGATGTTTCGGTATAGAACTAAACAGATTTTGTTTTTATTATATCTACCACCAAATTCTTGGAACCAATGCCGAAGGGGATTTTTTATCATACTAGACGAAACGACATATTTGTTGTCATTAGTGTGAAACGTGTACATTTTTACAGCCATAAATTTGACATTTGTATACTCACTAAATGTGCTGGTAATGATTATATTTTTTTTAAGTACAGTACAGAATTGCACACTGTTACATTTCATTTATTTAATTTTTCCGTGATTTACATTTTTTAAAGTGTTATGTAAAAGATATTCACTAACTCCTTAGCTAGACCAAGGTCTGTGGTAGAGAAGTAGGGTTCATCTGTTGTATTCAAAAATTGAGTCTAGACAGTAAAAATATTTTCTAAATTAACAAAATTTAAATATAAAATATTTACAAAATAAAAACTATAACAAAATAACGTTCGGAACAAAATATCTTCGCTTACCTACCAATGAATACAAAATGAATCGGAAATAGAAGTATGAAATATATTTCCACAAATTAATGAGAATAGTAAATAGGTATAATTAATTACATTTAATAACTTTTAAGTTTTATTTACTAAAATATTTTTTAGTGTAATTTAAAATTATGTTCCCAACTATCCCGTCGTACCCTATCTGCATCATAGACCTTTTTGTTCCCGACTCCAGGTCAAGGTTTCTTGACTTCCCCTCCCTACTGACAGATGGAAAATGCAAACCAAATATATTTTCAATTTCAAAATGGAACATTTTAAAACGTCAAATCTCTCGTAGAGATGCACTCGGCTCACTGGCTGCTATCTTATTTAATAAAATACAAAAGAATGCAATAGTTTTATAAGAATTTTTTAAATGATATAAAGTAATTAATTTTTTTATTAGTTTTACATTTTATAAATTTTGACTAAGAAATATTTACAATAAAGAAACCATATAAAAAGTATGTTTATTTATAAATTCAATAAAAATAATATTTTTAAAATCATATTTAAGCACTTTTAGGGGTTACTTTTTAGGGGTTAGGGGCCATTATAGAACATCATTACTTACGAAACCTAAGTTGAAAATTTATGTAAACAAACAAGGGAAGTTGTAAAATTTTCAGGTCGCCATTTATTTTAAATAAATCAGAATTTTTTAAATATTTTAACTAGATTAATTTCTCGAAAAATTTATAACTTAAAAATAAATAAATAGGTTTGAAAATATTATAGGGCCAATCATAGGTTACTGATTTGGTGATGAAATAGGGTCTAATAGTCACAATAATCAGATAAAGATAGAGATTGATGATGAAGAAGTAGAAATGGTGGATAAAATAAAATATTTTGGAATAATCATATATTCTAAATTATCATTTACCTAAGAAAATAAAATAAAAAAATATTCTTAGGAAGAATAAGACAAAAATTAACTCAAAAAATTGCACTTTTTTATATTATTTATACTTTATATTATACATTACAGTTTTTTTTATAAATTATCAATGCAATTTTCCGCATTTCCTCATTTTCATTACGCCACTTTTTTGTACTTGACTAAAAAAGAAGATATTAATAAAATGGAAATTCAACAAAACAGAGCAATGAGAATATTTTTTAGGAGAAATGAATACTTAAAATTAAAAAGATGTTAACAGATTTAAATTAACTCACCGTAAAACAAGGTTTTAAGCTAAGCACAATGATTTTCATATATAAAATATTAAATGATAGAATGCCAAAATACTTCTAAAATAAAATAACATAAAATAAGAATTTCATATATAGAAAAAAAAATACTATTTATATTACAAAGGACTAAAAGAATACAATAATCTAACAGAGAATGTAAAAAAAAGCAGAGAAATATATTCATGTTTAAGAAGGAAAGTAGACGTTACATTACAGATTAAAAAAATTAAATTTATTTCTATATAAAAATGAATATACCTACGCATAGTTAAAATTAGTCAATGATAAAGTGTATAAGTAACTAAATAAATAAATATAAATGAAATTTTAAAAAACACAATGTTAATATTATATCTATAGCACATGACACTTAGATCTCGTTCAAAAATATTTCAAATACAGTACCTACTCTCTCGCTAATCCGCCGCTCGACAATCCGACAACTACTATAATCCGCTGTTTTTTGCGAGTCGATCACATTCCGTAATCCGTCGTTATTGTAAATCTTCAGCTCCATAATCCGCCGTCCTCCCTCTCTTTCATGTATATGACGTACACTTCTATACTTCGCCGCACGGTCAAATGCAACCACTCTTTAGGCCCAGTTATTTCAAGTTGGATTAAAATAAAAGTTCGTTTAAAGCATACGGAAATCGACCTTTGATTGGTGCAGAATGCAAAAATCTAGGCTTGAAACGAACTTTTATTTTAATCCAACTTGAAACAACCGGGCCTTAGTCCGTCTCCGACAAGCAGTGTCAAATGTCGCCCATGCAATCCATTAAACGAAAGCACGAAACGTTAGCTTTAGTGCAAAATATAGAAATCCTAAGTAAAGTGGATAAGGGGGACCTTTTACAGAGACAGCAAATCAGTTCCGTATTTGGCGGTCAACATTATGACATTCGGAAGAACAGAAATAAAATTGAAAACTACGTCACTAAAGCAGTCTGGAATGGGGAAACGCCGAACAATGAGGACTGGTGGAATACCCGCAATTAGAATAAACAATTTTTTCGTGGTTTTAGCAAGAGAGTCGACGTCACACACCGATAACTGCTAATATTTTGCACTCATGTTGTGTTTAGGTTGCACTCTCAAATCCGAAGATGTTCTAGATGGCGTGGATATTTGTATTAAATTGACTCAAGAAAATGGAGTGTCATGTGACATGGTTAGAGGTAAAATGCGTTATTAAAAAGATATATTCTGGTAAAAAACAAGCCAAATTATCGCACTTATTTTCGAAAGCTGAGTAATTTAAGTTACATGTTTGTTGATTTTTAAATACAAATACGTAATTAGTACAAAATTTCGTTATTTGAATCAATTTGTCGTACCTATACACTATAATCCGCCGTTTTCAGTAATCCGCCGACGCGCGACGGTTAGGATTTTGTGGTGGCGGATTAGCGAAAGAGTACTATAATTAAAACGACTTAAAATATTTTAAAAAAATCCAGGTAGGATATTATAATATTATGCTTATTTTCTCAGCATTTGTGGTAAATTTTGAGAGGGTAGTCTTTAAACTAGGAAGGGATAAATATTTTAATATTGCTTATTTTTCTTCTTTGTGCGCCTACAGAATGGCTCTCATAATTTATTTATGTGGGTAGAGTACCTACAGATTTACGTATTTTCTTTAGAAATAAATAGAAGTATTGTTAAAATCACCTTGTCAAATGCCCTTTTTAATCTGAAATGGGGACATATCGGGCAAAGGTACAGAGGTAATAGTATTTCTATTGATATTTCATGTAACTCACTTACTATAAAAATATATATTAGGTCCTTACATATGAAATTGGCGTTTTGCCGTACTGGCAAATTTGATCTCAAATATCTTCTCTTTGGTTAGGAATTCCAAATCCAAATTTATACAGCTATTTACCCATGTATTTGTGTTTTGAAAATTATAATTCATTTGTTTTTTCCTCAATTGTTTTTTTCTTTGCGTCACTCAGTTTACAGAATGAAAAACTTGAAATATCGCGTTATTTACGAGTACGAGTTCCACCGTGGCACCAGTGCTGCAGAAACGGCTCGAAGGATTAATGATGTGTATGGCGACGGTGCCGCAAAAGAAAACACAGTGCGTTTTTGGTTCCAACGTTTTCGTTCTGGAAATTTCGACCTGCAGAACAAGCCCCGTGGACGGCCGGAGACCAAAGTTGATAATGAAGAATTGAAGGCTATTGTGGAAGCGGATCCATCGAAAACCACATCCGAGTTAGCTGCAGGCTGCGGTGTTAGTGATAAAACTGTTTTAATCCACTTGAAGCAAATTGGTAAGGTGAAAAAGCTTGAAAGGTGGGTACCTCACGAATTGAGTGAAGCAAATCAACAGCGCGTTGACTGCTGCGTTGCATTACTCAACCGGCACAATAATGAAGGGATTTTAAATCGAATCATTACCTGTGATGAAAAGTGGATCCTTTACGATAATCGGAAGCGCTCATCGCAATGGCTGAACCCTGCCGAACCAGCCAAACCATGCCCCAAGCGAAAATTGACTCCAAAAAAGTTACTTGTGAGCGTTTGGTGGACCAGTGCTGGTGTCGTTCACTGCAGGTTTCTTAAATCTGGCCAGACGATTACGGCAGATTACCATTGTCAGCAACTGCAAACCATGATGGAAAAGCTATCTGCTAAACAATCGAAGCTGGTTAATCGCTCTAGGCCACTGCTGCTTAATGATAACGCTAGACCACACACTGCACAACAGACGGCTACTAAATTAGAGGAGCTTCAATTGGAATGTCTAAGACATCCACCGTACTCTCCGGACCTTGCCCCAACAGATTATCATTTTTTTCGAAATTTGGATAACTTCTTGCAAAGGAAAAAATTCAACTCCGATGGGGCAGTCCAAACCGCCTTCAAAGATTTTATTGATTCCCGTCCGAATGGTTTTTTTAGTAAAGGGATCGATGAACTACCTATGAGATGGCAAAAGTGCATAGATAGCAATGGTACATACTTTGATTAAATAAATATATTATAATAAAAAAAATCGGCTTTATGTTCCTCCCATACTAAACGCCAATTTCATATGTAAGGACCTAATATTATATATATGTTCGCTGGGATTCAAATTCACTTACCATATTGTCTGTATTGACTGTGTCAACATAGAATATATGGTAAGTGAATTTGAATTTAAAAGTTAAATTTCTAAGTACCTCTCACCTTTCTATCACTTTTTCTATCTATACTACGAGTGTGATTTAACATAAAGTGTCCGCTTTAAACTCGGCAAAGATGATCGATGGACAAAGCATATTCTAAAATGGTATTTACTTTAATGAAAATGGCTAAGAAGACATCCGTAATCTGTATGGATGGATGAAAAGTGTCGGCCAGAGTAACATGATAAAGATTAGTATAAGAAGTTAGGAAGAGGACGAGGGCTTATTAATGGGGAAGCCTTCCTTCATCCATCAATGGACTGACAGATTATTATTAACCCGGGAGCAGTGGCGTAATGAGGGTTTCCCTCACCAAAATTTTTAAGCATCGGGCATATAACGAAAGCGTAATAATTGTTGCTTCCACTCTACCTACGTCTTCTGACAATTCCTCTGGGATGTTAATGCGACTAGAACTGTAACATTCAGTACTCAAGCAACCGTGCTACGGAGAGCTATTTGCATGCGCCTCGTAACCGTGAGGGATTCCCTCATTGAGTCACTAATGACGTAAGTTTCTACATATTTCCGATTTAAAAAAATATTTTAATAAGTTTTGATTTATCACGAAAAGTATCAATTTATGTATGCAGCATTTTTATATATAGTATTTTTAATTAAATTATTTTTTTCCCCATATATTGAATGAAGATTTTCAAATTTTTACATTTTTTTTTAGATTGATAAGGATTCACAGCCATCGACCTCCTGACAAATAGGAAAGAGGATGTAGTATGGACTAACAGATTATTATTAAGAAACATTTAAATATTTAAACAATTGTTAACTTGTTAAATGCCGTCTTCAATAAATCACGATTTCGAGTATTTCTATTGGTATTATCTAACTTGTACTGTACAGAAATTTTCTTCTTCCTCTACACCCGCTTCCCATTTTATTTGGAGACCGCTCTTGTCTTCTACACGGTTCCCTGTTGCTTTTCTTTGTTCTAAGGCATTCTTCGGATCCTTCTGTGGCGCTGGGTCGATCTTTACCTCTTTTTATCTCTTGTATTTTGAGTACGGTATGCACTGCATAATCTCCATACCTCATTACATAACATAGCCATACCATTTCATTCTCGATTCTTTCACCTTTTCAGTAACGAGAACCACTCTAAAACTATCCTGGATATTCTCATTTTTTACTCTGTCGAGCCTCGTTACCCCCCCAGACCATCTGAACCTGAACATCTTCATTTCACTTGGAGTTTTCGCTCGTACACCGGTCTTCTTTACGGTCCAGCATTTTGGGTTGTAGATCATTGCAGGTCTTACTGTAATCAATCAATATATATATATAAAAAGAAACCCGTGTTTCCCTATACGCCAAGTTTTCTCCACAACCAGCCACAACCACCCACCGGTGGTTATGGTGGTGGGTAGCCCTTGGTGTCACATCGAAAATATGCGAGTTTGGTGGGGGTGGCTGAGCGTGTGTGGGAGTGGATGCCGAAAATGTGCTTTCTAGCACGTTGTTTTGTTATGGGAAGGCCGCAAATGCTTCAGATTGTTTCAAAATAGGCGCTCCGACTGTGTCGGTGAGTCTAGAAGGTTCCGGAAAAACTTTCTCTAGAAAGTTCTGGAAGGAGAAGGTTCTAGAAAATTCCCGAAAGTTCTATAAGGTTCTAAACTGAGTGTCGGAATACGTCTAGAAACTAGAAAAAAAGTCTAGAAACTGTACATTCGATAAATTTCTTGAAAGTTCAGGAAGGAAAATGTTCTAGAAGGTTCGCGAAAGTTCTATGACGATCCAAACAGTGTACTAAAAATTTACGTGTGCGAAGCCACGCGGGCACAGCTAGTTTAATATACAACACCTTTAGTCCTCACAGGTATACGATTATATGTAGCTCAAAACTCAAGTAAGCGATCTCCATTTCTGCCATGCTACGATGCTACACGGGTTCTAAGTTAAACGTCGGCGCCAATGTTTGCATCGGCTGTGAGTATTTACTGTACTTAATACTCGTAAATTTGTCGAAATTTGTGTATGTAAGTATATACCTAGGTATCGATCTGCATACACTCAGTTAGCAATCAAATTTAATTATAATTTTGAAAAATATATATATGTAATGTAAAAAGTATTCATTTAATGCCAATCTCTCGCATCAACGGAGTTCCAAAAAGTTTTTACGGCCGCGCACATATTATTAACAATTAAAAGGCTTTTAATTTTCACTTAGCGTCAGGCCTGCCATAAAGTGATCGTATAGTTTAATTGCAGCCACGGCGTTGGGGATGGCGCCAGTTCACCGGGGTAACTAGTCTCGAACAATATATTGTGCGTACAGAGAGAATTCATATAATGTGAATGAAACCTCTCCTTGAGTCTAAATTTATTTTAAAAATAACATTATAGCGCATAGTACATATCTGGAAATTAATGCTAGATGTAAGATTTTGGGAAAAATGACGACGGAAATTATTCCTAAATAACTAGTATTTTAGGCATGCCTTCTTTTAGTAGACTTAATAATAAAAAAATTCTGTAACCAGATGATCGCGATGTCTATATTGAAATTTATTTAACCTGTTATTTGTGGGAAATAAACAATTCTCTCTTCTGAACAATTCACTTTTTGGATGTAGGCACATCTAGAATTAAGCACCAGGTATTAAATTATGTAGCTCAAAATTATAATATTATCTATACCTATAAAACTCAATGCTGTCTGTCTGTCTGTCTGTTCTCTATACAAATCTACACTGTCTGATTCGATTCAAATTTAGCACACTCATGCTTTAGAACCCGACGGGTAACACAGGCGATATTCCCCTCCCCCTTTTTACCCCTTCCCCATCCCATGATATATTTTCAATGCAAATCTGTACCGTTTGACCGATCCGATTAAAAATTTAGAAACATATTCTTTAGGACCCGGCGGGTAACATAGGTGACTTCCCCCCGCCCCCTATTGTTTTACTCCTTCCCCTCCCCCTGTTATATTTTCGATGCAAATCTGTACCGTTCTACCGATCGGACTCAAAATTTGGAAACTTATTTCTTAACATAGGTGACATTTCCCCCCTATTCCTTTACCCTTTTCCCGTCCCCTGATATATTTTCAATGCAAATCTGTACCGTTTGACCGATCGGACTCAAAATTTGAAAACTTATTTTTTAGGATCCAGCGAGTAACACAGACGACATTTCTCCCTCTTTTTACCCCTTCCTCTCCCCCTGATATATTTTCGATGCAAATCTATACACTTCGAACGATCGGACTTAAAATTTGCAAACTTATTCGTTAGGACCCGGCGGGTAACATAGATGACATTTTCTCACTCCCCTTTTACCTTTTCCTCTCCCCCTGATATATTTTCGATGCACATCTATAACATTCGAATCGAACCTTTGTTTCCCCCCACAAATTTATTTTCAATTTAATCCTTATCCCATGCAATGCTGGGTACGAACAGCCAGTTATAGATATAATATAATACTAGTATGAAGCTGAAAATCTGTTTGTCTGACGCAGCAAAAATTCGCGAACTGTGAGTTTGTATTATATTGCATTGTTTTTTTATTTATCTGCGTCATTTTCATTATGATCTATTTAGTTTTGAGATATATGTTTATCTATTAAGCTCTCAAAAATAAGAACAAAATCAAAGGCGATGAAACATTAGTGTTGAAATAATCTCACATTGGATATATAAATTGCGGTGACTTGTAAAGGCTTTTTTCTTTTCGTAATTTTACATTTTTCAGATGATACAAGCTTACATTTAAGATGTACACGCAATAATCCAAATAAGGTAGCAATGATCCATTTTTTAGCCACAAACGAATAGATATATTCAATTAGTGGAGGATAATAAATAAATATTTATGTTGTTTCATTAGAATGAAAAGATTTATTACTGTTGTTGTACACATGATTTTTTTAGGTGTATTTAAGGGACACCTGTATTTATTAAAATTGAATTGCAATACTTAATTAATTTGAAAAATTTATTATTTATCATTTTTATGTTTGTATGATTCTCTAAAACTTGTCAAAAATATATTATTATTATTTATTTTTCAGATTGTGTTACATTACAAAAATAATGAGTGTTATTGCTGAGAATTGCAGTGGCGCAATTCGTCATTCGATGTATTATAGCAGAGAGTGCATGAATTCCAATATATAGTAGCTATTTTATAAAAGCTGCGAGTATTTTGATGAAAGCGATTAAATTAATTTTAAAATATCAGTTTACATATTTAAAATATAAAATAAACTAAATAATGTAAGAATCAAAGGTGTAAAATAGAATGTAAAAATTTAATACGACTTTTTTTTTGTTGAAATATTTTTAACATAAAACTTGATGAAACTCTCGAAGGTCGGTACAAAAGTTTTGTCACGTAGTTTGGACACATTCTATATAATAATGAAAATATTTTTCCAGATATATCATTATGAGAGTAATTTTATATTAGATAAAATAATAATTTTAATTATTATTTTATCTAATACCAATCACTCACACCATTGAAGATAAGTAGGCATTATTATTTTATTAAAACGTAATTTACTTAATACGTAAACGACAAGCTTTAGCTTGCCGTCATCAACACTCATATATTCGGTCCTTGTCTATGAAATTGACGTTTCCTAAAACTGGCTAGTTGAAGTTGATATGAATTTCCAAATTCAAATGAAGGTCATATTAAAGCTAGGATATATTTTTTTAAATTATTAGTTTTTTTTTTCGCGCCGTTTGTTTTTCCCTCTATATTGGTGTGTGCGATCACGGAAAAAATAAAAATACACATTTTTTTCTTATACGAGGTCCGTTGTGATACTACTGCTGCATAGACGAGACGCAGTATCAATAATATGTATGAGACCACGTATTTCAAATGAACGCATTGTGAGTTTTTGGTTTAATCGCTTCTACAACGAATAAATGAACAACGACTCGCGTCGAGGCTTGCCTTAATTTGTTAAGTCGGCACATAAATGAAGGAACTCTGAATCAGATTATTACGTGTGATGAAAAGTGGATCCTGTATAATAATCGGAAATGTTAGTCGCAATAGTTGGACCCAGAGGAAGTAGCCAAACAATGTCCCAAACGCAAATTGAGTCAAAAGAAACTACTTGTGACTGTATGGTAGACCTGTGTCGGCATAATTCAATACAACTATTGAGATCTAACACATTAGTTACTGCAGATTTATACTATCAAAAATTGCAAATGAATGGTGGACAAGCCCGCTATCAAACAATTGAGACTTGTCAATTGCTCTAGTACACTACTTCTCCATGACAACGCTCATCCACATACTTCACAACGGACTGTTTTAAAATCACAGAAGCTTTTAATTTAAATTCTCTGTCACCCACCTTACTTGCTAGACTATGCACCTACTGATTTCCATTTTTTTCGAAATTTTGATCATTTCTTACAAGGGAAAAATTTCAACTAAGATGAGGCGGTGAAAAACGCTTTTAAAGAATCCATCTATTCCCGTCCCCAGGATTCCTTTAGCAAAGGAATCAATAATTAACTTCCATTTAAATTCCAAAAATACGTCGACAACAATGCCCAATACTAAATTTAGTGCCTTTTAATTTAATATATATTTTACATAAAAAAAAATATATACAAAACGGCAATTTAATAGGTAAGGACCTGATATAAAACAATGAAAAAAAAACTGATTAAAAACATACTTATTTGGAATTTATTAATGAATATCACAGAGGTAGGTACGTAAAATATATTATTTTCGAAAGTAAAATTGGAATTTGAATTCTTGAGCTGTCAGCGTGATAGAACGTTATCAACCGGGATGTGACGAACGCGGCTTAACAACTCAGAAAACCCCACGGAGACGTGTCTAATGGCTGCCAACAATATAGGGGGTTTCAGACCTAATCAACAATATTTCAGAGGATTTTTTTAGAACTTTGAGAAAAAATCAATAGTTATAGAGATAGGTAGGATCATTTAAGCGGAAGCTAGGTAATTTTGTGTATGTGTTTTTTTTATTTGATGCGTTTTTTATCGTTTATTATATTCTGTTCATTACCTTAATAAAGAAATTCGCGGCTTCAATTTTTTTTTTCAATATTTCTGACTCGTCTTCGGTAAGACTTTGGACAACTGCAAATTCGAAACTTGAACTAGATTTTTTCTGCAAAATTTTTCATATTTTTTAACTCGTTTTAAAGGCAAGTCAAATATAATATTTTATATGAAATAGTTAGAAAATTGTCTATCGTTTTACAGAAAGTAAGTCAGAAATATTGAAAAAAATGCTAGCTTTAATGTATAATCCCCTTAGTTATTGGGAACCAGGTCTGAAACACCTTGTATATGTTCGCTCTATTATTAATGGTTTTAATCCCAGACATGTAGTTGTTAAATATTCTTATCGCAATTTACGTTGCGACTTAATCAGTAGCATTGGGATAATTTACTTAATATAGCAATATTGCAGACATATTTCGTTTTTAATAAATTTATAACGAACGTACTCTGCTATATGGAGTGAAGGCCAGAGCATTAAAAAGGAACCATTAAAAGACTGAATGCATTTGAGTTGTAGCTATATCGACGTATGTTAAAGATCTATCGAGACGTCAGCAAAAGCGGATGATGCTGGTACGAAGTATGAATACACCCAGCGAGCGCTCGCGAATCCTTACAAGATGCATATTTTCTTCTCGGTTCTGGAACATTCTTCCGGCCTCGAGTACCATTGTGCCTCGTTTACTTTCATAAATCTTATCTTAATCTCAAGTACTCCCTTCTGTTGTTGAAGCCTTTAACAGGGCCGTCCTCTAATATTTGGCATACCTTAACATGCCAGGGCTTTCGAAGAATGGAAAGAGTACTTTTCAGAACTAGTGAACGAAAAACTTCCGAGAAACTCGCATCCTTCTGAATAACAAATCTTTGGGCCAATTGTAGAAATTACTCCAGTAGATGTACGGTTTGCTAAATATTAACCGGAGACCCAATACTAGACGAATTTCAAAGAAGCTTTCTCTTCACTTTCTACAAAAAGAAAAGAGACTCCAGGAAATGCGACAACTATAAAGGCATTAAACTTATGTCTCACATTATGAATATATACGAAAGAATCATAAACACGAGAATTAGGAAATTGGTAGATATACACAACAATCAATGTGGCTTTGTATCAGAAAAATCTACTATAGACGCCATCCAAACTATTAGGATACCATGATGAAAAAACACAATGATACCAAAAAAGAGCATCATATAGTCTTTACAGATCTTGACAACGCCTTTGACAGGGTCCCAAGAAGCCTGATAAGGGAATCACTAAGAGCCCAGGGAATGTATACCTAATAACGTTAAAACTGTAATTGGGCTTACTGGCCTGTTGTAGCGTAAAAAAAAACGCAAGTGAAGTGCACGTCAGGAACTTCTCCAGAATTTCATAAAAGTGGGGGTACATCAAGGATTAATACTCAGCCCGTCACTGTTCATCTTAGTCATGGACTATTTAACCAATCAGAAAATGAACAGTATCATGAGGGGCCTACTATTTGCAGATGACATAGTATTGATAAGTGAAAACCATGAATATCTGTAAAATAGCCTGTAAAGGTGGAAAAAGATCTTGAAGGACAAGTATTGAGACTGAGCAGGAAGAAAACAGAATATCTGTAAATATCGTTCGAGAATGCTAATGCTGCCACTCCCATAATTCAAGTAGATGGAGAAAAAATAATACCAAATAGTGACTCCTTTAAATATCTTGGATCACTCATCCATAACGAAGGAGGATGTGCAGCAGATGTAATACATAGGATGAGTGTGGGATGGATGAAGTTTAGATCCATGGCAAGAGTTCTATCTGATCTTAAAATACTATTTAAATGAAAAGGGAAAGTATAATTGCCAGATCCGCCTTCCTCTATGGGTCCGAATGCCGAGCTATGATATACAGCAACTTCAATAGGTAGATAGAAACCACGGAAATGCGCATGCTAAGATGATCATATGGAGAAGAACGTACAGCCTAAGGCCGAGGAGAGCAGACCCCCAATAGTCGACAAAGTGAGTTGGGAAAAAGCCAGGGAGAAGAAAAGAAGACCATGCCAGGTTTTTCGCAGAAGATGCCATCCAGTAGGGCAACTGTACGACTGATCTCATAAAACTCAGTTTGGTTCTGTAAGTTTCTTTTTATTATGTATTACCTTGTGGCTTAATACATTCAATCATTTACATATACACAGTCAAAAACTTTTCACACACTGAACACCGAAGACGGCCGGATGTCTGAGGCGTGTCCTTTGGTACATTCATATATCTTCATACCATATCCTCTATACCAGTATTCTATATCATTTCCAAATCCTTGGGTTAACAGCATTATATATTGAAAAATATAGTCACCACCTTCTGTAATAACGAACAAAATATTATCACGCTTTTTCTTCTCAGCGGTAAGCAAATCGATTCGTACCGCACACTCTTCTATTTTGACATTCCATTCCTGTCTCATTCATATTCATACGTCATCTCGGCGATTGTTAGATCTGGTTCGTGGTTTTTTCCGTTCCCCTTTAAATATATTTTTTAACATCCTCTTCTCAAACTTTCCACATGCTCCCAGCGAACCTTTCTTAGTTCTATCAACTATCAAATACGTCTACGTTCTCTCCTAAATCCTCATGTTGGAACCAAAACTTTGTAAAGAATATACAAACAATTTATTCGTTCTTATGTTTTATGCTAATAATATATGCAATTGCATCAATATATAAATAAAGATGTCTCACAGAGACGAAACTGTGTTTTTTGGGAAAGTAGGTATAGAAGTCTTTTGGGTTACATGCTGGCTTAGGTGATCACTTTACACATATGCAACGTTCGCCATTTCCACTCGAGATAAAATACCATGTCTACTAAGTTGTATATATTTAAATTATGCGCCACGTTTCACATGTGAGTTCTAACGATCCTCCACGCGGCTAGCACCAAAGCTTTTTCATTCCCCTTGAATGACCACAGATTTCGCTAATGAGACATCTATAGATTTTTTGGAGTTTTTTAAGCAAAATTAATTAAGCCATATGTACACCCAAAAGACTTCTATACCTACTTTCCCACAAAAATACAGTTTCGTCTCTATGAGACATCTATATATATATATATATATTGATTGATTAATGATATCCCTGTAACAAAAATCCAGTTCTGTTCTGAAAAATTTGGACATACTCAAAAATATTCTGACATACAATTGAAGTTTAACTTCAAGGTTAGAATATCTATACCTATAAAACTCAATGTCTGTCTGTCTATCTGTCTGTCTGTTCTCTATACAAATCCACACCGTTTGTCCGATTCGATTCAAATTTTGCATACTTATGCTTTGGGACCCAGCGGGTAACATAGGCAACATTTCCCCCTAATATCATACTCCTTCCTCTCACCCTGACATATTTTCGATGCAAATCTGTGCCGTTTGATGGATCAGACTCAAAATTAGGAAACTTATTCTTTAGGACTCGACGAGTAACATAAGCGATATTTCCCCCCTATTCTCATACCCCTTCCCCTCCCCCTGACATATTTTCGATGCAAACCTGTACCGTTTGACCGATCGGACTCAAAATTTGGAAACTTATTCCTTAGGACTCAGCGGGTAACATAGGCGATATTTTCCTCCTATTCTCATACCCCTTCCCCTCCCTTTGACATATTTTCGATGCAAATCTGTACCGTTTGACCGATCGAACTCAAAATTTGGAAACTTATTCTTAGGGACTCGGCGGGTAATATATACGACATTTCCCCCCTATTCTTTTAACCCTTCCCCTCCGCTGATATATTTTCGATGCAAATCTGTAACGTTTGACCGAACGGACTCAAAATTTGGAAACTTATTCTTTAGGACTCGGCGGGTAACATCGGCGATATTTCACCCCTATTTTTTTTTACTCCTTCCCCTCCCCAAGATATATTTTCGATGCAAATATATACCGTTCGACCGATAGGACTCAAAATTTTGAAATTTATTTTTAAGGAATCAGCAGGTAACATAGGCTATATTTACTCCCTTCCCTTTTACCTTTTCTCCTCCCCCTGATATATTTTACATGCAAATCTATACCGTTCGAATCAAACCTTTGTTTCCCCCCACAAATATATTTTCAACTTTATCCTTAACCCGTGTGGTACGAACCCGGCGTTGTTTTACTAGCTGTTCGTACAGCTAGTAAAAAAATTAATTAATATAAGATTGTCCGCCGAACACTAAAAATTATAGGTTTATATTTCAAAATATGTCATCATTTGATCCTGCGAAATTCGAATGCTGTTTTAAAACAATTTGAATGATATTTGACTACGATTCTTCAAAAAAAATACTTAAACAAGAAATTTCTTTCGAATTGGAATTTATTCAGTACCTACTTTAGATAATTTATTTACGTTCTGACCGTTGCCGAAAATTCTGTTTCCTGTTTTCCGTCAAAAGCGAAAAGCACTTCTTTGTTGAATATTTAAAAAAAATTAAGGCACATTATTCGGCACTTACTTATCTCAGCACTTTGAGAAAAGTATTAAACTTATAAATTCTTTGGTACAAAGTAAAATACTTTGGATGATTTACGGAGTTGTAGCACGTTTTTCTATTTCTTAATTCGATGTGGTGTTGAGGGAAATAAAATCTTCGTACATTTATAACCACTGGACAACTCTACCTGAAGTATAAAAACTTTTATGTGTAAATATACTTAAAATATAAATTTATTTTTTTTTGCTAAGAAAATTGTGAAAATTAATTTAAGTGAAATATCGATTTTTGTGAAAATTACTTCCATAGATGTTGCTATTATTAAAGTAATTAGTGATGATTCATACAAATAAATCATCACAAAAAAACAATTTGAATTTAAAGTTAAGCCTTCCTTGTTTCACTAAATTTAATTATTTACTAGCCAACCAATTTGTGACAAATCACGGGACATTTTAATTGCAGGATTTTGAAGCTAAAAATTCAGGAATAGAAAACCATTTATTTTTTTAAATTGACTTTATTCGCTTAAACCTATAATAAATATGATAAAATAATAAGATAAAAATGTCACGACCAAGAGGTCGTGACATTTTCAACCCTTGCGTATTTCTTGAACCGCGCGCTGATTGCGTGTCAGACAGACAGACGGACAGTCTACGATATTATTATATTTAGACTATAAGCCTTTCTTGTTTCACTAAATTTAATTATTCATACTGTTACTGGTTAATTAAAAATAAACAAGAAATAAAATAAATAATGGATAAAACTATTTAGTCAGGAACTTCGACGGTGAAGTGAACCGCGAAGATGCTAATATTAAAGCAGAAAAATGATAATATTTTGATAAACGAGGATGGTGCTCGCCATTTAAGTGCTGTTAGGTATCTATTTTAACCTTTTGATGGACTTGGGGTCAATTTAACCTCGAACTACATATACACTACCCTGTGGAGGTAGACCATTTATATTCAATTATATGTCACGTATATATTGTTCTAGGATATATATACCTATGCATATTTTTTATTCAACTATTAAACCGTAAATGTCTCACATAAATTATATTGACGTATCTCTTCTGGTTTAGCTATCATAGAAACTGCTGCACGCACAAGTTCTTTCTGATTTATGAACGTAGCATTTCTCTGCACTGCTGCTAATATTGTATTTTAATGAGATATAGCTTAAAACTAAAAAAGAAAAATAGTACTAGGTAGTATTAACTAACATATATTTTTCAAAAAGATAGTAATATTATTAGTTTTTCGAAATTTTCTTGTGTAACTTTGTGAATGGCCATTTAAAAAAATAAAATATAAAACGATAACATTGTTTCCTTTCACTATTTATTTAAAACGATGAGAACATTTTCAATGCTAACGCATCATCATCAGTAATGTTACTAATACTAAACTTAAGACTAAAGGACGGCGTGAGGAGTGGGGTGGAAATTAGAGTCCGGTGAGTATGTGAGCGTGTAAAGTAAACAAAGTTATCATTTTTTAATATATATTTTTAGTATAAAAATAACATACTAATTTTCTAACGGTTTTTCATCTTTGCTACATTCCTTTTTATAATCATTACGTTTAAA
Organism: Agrypnia vestita; assembly: GCA_016648135.1. Classification (NCBI taxonomy): domain Eukaryota; kingdom Metazoa; phylum Arthropoda; class Insecta; order Trichoptera; family Phryganeidae; genus Agrypnia; species Agrypnia vestita. The sequence goes on from JADDOH010008736.1 coordinate 69,891, forward strand.
AGATACAAAATATAATGTTTTAGTCGTTCGTGTCCCCGTGTTTTTGAGAATTTTAGGCCCCTCGACAGTGGTACTGATACACAAGGTAAATCTAGTAATTTTTAATAACAGTAAAATAAATATTACTTGCATACCGCCAATTTCTTCTTCTTTCTTCCTTCGTGTAGTATTAATTCATAACGCAAATGCAGTATTAACTTAAAGCTCAATATGCAGTATCTTTCATTTAATTTTTTTAACGCGAATGTGGATACTTATCTTCATTACCGCGATTCATTCACAAAGCAATGTAGGCATATTTTCAGACTGCAAATCGAATTTTATAAAGAACATATTATTACATATATGATATATATGCAATAATATATATCATATATACAATAATATGTAACATATATGATCATTGATAAAACAGATAAAACAACTTCCTTATGATTAAACCTTTGTAATATAATAATGTTACATAATATTATATAACTTAAATGACATGATGTTGTACCATCATGCACAAAATGTATGGACATATTATGCCTGTGTTTGTACTAAACTATTGTAAATATAATAAAACAAAATAAATAATAAAATACCGACTTCTATCACATACTAAATGACTCTTGATGCACTTTCAAAAGTCTCAATCCTGGATCTCTAGCCAGATACAACTCATCCACGGTTATGGTACTCTTTGTCCTAAAATTATTGTGCCCAGGATAATTTTTTTACTAGGCTCTCATAATAAGGTATAATGTGGCCAAAAATCTGAAAGAATATTTTGTTTACTACCACAAATAGAACTGGTTGGATTTGTTAGGATGGAGCATTCATGTGTCGTGCGGTCCTCGGGAGACTTAGCGGCAGTCTACAACAGTAATTTTATCGAGTTTAAAATATTTGCAAGTCGTTATTTTAACCATAAGGCTATCTTACAATATTTAATTATTTTAAATAACTCTGTTTTCCCGCACCGGAACAGACGGAAATGTTTGACACGGAAACGGAAAGGTTAAAGGAAGTATTACATACAGAGTGTTTTATTGTTGGCTTTCTATTATTCTGTATACTCAAGCTCCATATTTTTTTTATTTATTTATTATATATTAACAGAACAAGTGTCAGTCGTATAATAAATTTTATTTTTGGGTGAAAATAAATTATACTGTGAAGTCGCAATTTTAAGAATAGAGTTTCATGATTATGTATTAAATAAAATGGATATTTTATACAAACCGTATATTTTAAAAACGGATATGTAAAATATCCGTTTTATAATATCATAAATATATCCAACGACCGTAATACTAAACCTAACCCTTTAAGAGTTTCATGGCGTTTAATACGTGTATAATAACAGGTCAAACATTTACGTTGGACTACATATAAATAAAAGTGTTACATTTTTCATAATCACAGTTAGTTAATGTGGTGAAAATGGTAGTAAATCGCATCCCAATAGCAGTATTCTTCGATAGATGTTTTTTTGTATAATTCTTATTAAATATTTTAATTTGTTTTAAAAATATTTCACATAAATTAAAATGAAGCCGAAATTTATTATATACGTACATATCTGAGCAAAATGTTACCCACGTGCATTAGAAACTGATAAATACTCATATTCATTTATGCCCACTACAGGAGGAAGGTGCCGTTCATAAATTATGTTTATCCAAAATGTGAATCGAATCCATCATTTTCCAACAACACCCCTACATCACCGGGGTCGCTAGTTAAAGGTTGACTTCCGTGAGCTGCGAAGAGCGGGTTCTCCCACCCCCGAGGCCTACAAGACTGGGGACGGTCGATCGAACGACCTTGACTCACTGCCGCGCCGCGCCCGCCCGTCTCCCCCACCTGTTCCGTCCGCTCGGCGCTCGGTCGCCAGATCGCCAGGGCTGCGCTCTCCACCACACGCGACTAAGCAGTTACACCACCCTGGGAGGGTAAAATTAGATAGTAATTGGGTGATTTTTTACAAGAAGGTGATTAATTTTTTTATTGGCACTATTAATTAACTGGAATTATTTTGCAAAAAAATATTAAATGGCGGCTTGAGTCTATTTCCGTAGAACTCCTCCTCCGTGACTGACATGTAACATTCCCCGGTGCACATTTGTCTGAGACAAAAAAATAAGATCATACACTTATTTAAAAATGAAATCTACAACGTATTTCATAAGGATTTTTTAATCCGACAAACTATTTGTTAAAAACAACCGTTAAAAAATTTAAGATTTTTTTTTATTTTCTTTAAATTACTCTCAATTGTACAAATAACAATTTTTTTCCAAATCGGAAAAGCTGCATTGTAGATATTTTTTTTCTATCTCAAACAAACATGCACTGGGGAATGTTGCAAGTCATTTTTTGTATTTTTTAACGCGGCAATTTTTTTTTAATTTTCAAAAAATTTCCATTATAATAATAGTTTATATGTACCTTAATATGTACCAATAAAAAAATTAATCAACTCCTTGTAAAAACTCACCCAATTCCTAACTTAATTTTACTCTCCCAGAATGGTGTAATCCCTTAAACAATTTATTGCTCGATTAGAACTTCAGTAAGAGTTGTTACTTCAGAGACTTTGTGGAAACACAAGATTTTTAAAATTTACAATAAACTTCTTTTTTTTTCTTCACATTGAATTATTTTGTCACTACTACAGTTTCGAGAGGAGTAGTGCTTCGTATCATCGGGTGTAATTTATAACAAACCTACATACAATTATAAGCATGGAAACCATCAATACTACATAATCTCAAAACTATCACATCTATCCAGCTAGAGCAAAAACAGGGCGATCTCAACATAAAATTAAACAACAAATTACCACAAAACTTTAATCCTGACTTGAATGAGTAAAATTCGTATGAGAAGGTGAAGGTGGCATGCAAGGACTTTATAATGAAAAATTATCTGCATGCTAACTACTTATTTTGCTACACTTATATATTAGCTTTACCTATTTGTTTGTTTGGACGGAATCTTATAATCGATATTTCACCCGCTTTCCAATGTCCAATCGAGTTGGAATTGTGCACACAGGCGTATTCTCGATGACATTCAATTAACAGATTCACTAATTAATTAATTGATCCATCATAATTGATGGATCAATTAATTTCAAAATTTTCAAAATTTCGTATGGGATATTAGCAAATGAGCTCATGAAAAGATTAGCTTCCAAGTCCTCAATCGTCTCTGATTTATCGGCGTAGACCAGTGACTTCTCATATCTCCACAGAAAGAATTCAACGGTGTCAAATCACACGATCTTGGAGGCCAATACGCGAAATTATGCGCCCACCCAATTTATGCGTGGTGTCCACGCATAATTGTAATAATCCACGGTTATTGGAATTAATTGTTCAGGTGGACGATTATTTCGACTGTTAAGTTTCGCGAATTGAATTGCGTAAGTCGATTCATGGTGAAATGGAAAAACCAAACTGAATACAAATCAGCTGTCAGCTGTCAAATTGGCTATCCCTTGGAAAAGTGATGCCAATTAAAAAATAAACCTCTAAAAACACATAGTGATTAATTAATTGAAACCACGTCTTATTCATTTTTTTTCTTTCTTCTACTCGCGGCAAACCTTACCATGATGTGCGATAAGGAAAACGTGTTACTATCGCGGTGGGGAAACTAAAGTATTCGTACATAGAGAAATAATCAGCGTATTTAGCAGAATTTCGTCACTTGCAAGGCATAAAAAAACTATTTCCAATGCATAATTCAACAGAACAAACCATTAATTTTATATAAAATATTCTTAAAATACGTAATTATTTTGGAATAACTCTATCATCCCGCATCGGAACAAACGGAAATATCTGACACGGAAACGGAAAGGTTAACGGAAGCATTACAAATTCGCTGAAAACAGAATGGTTTATGGTTTTGTTTCTATTGCTTACATATTCAAGATTTATAAAATATTTTTATTTATTATATTTTCACAAGCGCTTTTTATAAAAAACATTTTTGAAAAATAATGTAGCGAGTAAAGAATAAAATAAAATCATTTCGTTATAAAAACCTTTAAAAAATAAAACGTATTAGTGAAAATAAATTTCAGTTATTTATTGTAACTATTGGTATAATAATAGCGTGACGATTGTCAGGTTTTTATTAATAATCTTGTTTAATTTTCAATGTTATTTAAGGTTATTGAGTTGCTGCATATGTTTTTAATTAATGTAAATTTAATATTGAGAAAATGTATGGTTGTAGTTCTACACGATAAAATGGTAAATTCTTTATTTTAATGGAATGTTACGAGTTGTCGTATAATGCTTACAGAAAATGCTCCTACACACGCCTACGCATACATTAGCTAGATCATAGAGGAACTAGGGGCAAGACGTAATGCTAAGGTAAAAAAATAACAACACAGGTATTTATAATCACAACATTCTTATTCATTTGGAAAGATAATAAATCACTTAATGATTTTTTAATCAATTTAGAAAAAAAACTTCTTGCCCCTCATAAGGGATGAGATGGGGTACGAAAAAGGTGGCCAGATGGGGGTTATTTATTTTCAAAAAAAAGTCTCAGATCGAGGAATGTTAAGCTAGAAATTCTCGTTCCATATTTTTTAAATTTGCTGCCATCTCTTCTTCTTCTTCTTTTTCATTGAAAACCAATTTCAAAGGACCAAATGGCACACCGATCAGTGCTTTGTCTTGTTTCATCTTTTTACATATCGATTTAATTTTGCTATGCAGCACCTTCCCGATCCCTGCTTTTTTGGTCTTTTCTACAGCCTTTTCGATGTCTTAAGAGGCAAGATGCCATCATGCTCCTGTGATTCACCCCGTCTTGCCGCATCCTCCATTTCAGTACGAAACATTTTTTTTTAATTATATCAACTTTAAAATAAGTTTCAAAGTCAATGTAATATAAAATGAATACATAAAGCAGCAATGAGCAGACTCTTTTATATACCTTTTTTTCGCTTTCTTTTAACTCGTAGCGTCTGCTTGTCTGTTTCGGATCGATTTTTAACCCTTTTCCCGTGATCCAATCGAGCTGAAACTTTGCAGGCAGACTCTTGGCGACGATAAAAATGATCTAACAAATATTCTTTTAAATAAATTAAAATTATAATATAATTTTGGATTTTTCGAAATTCTAACGATTTATGTATTGTTTAATTTTTGAGCCCGACGCGTGGAGTAAGCGTGAAATCTGTTTCAATGAGAAAGGGAGTATAATAAAAACTTTTTCTACTAGTTTTTTGTAGCAATTTGTTTTACCACTAAATAATAGATCGACTTGACGCGTAAACCATATTTCATTTTTGAACAAAAGACACGCGCACTTCCACTTTACGAATTTGTATTTTTGATTATTACTCTACTGTGAAATTCTCTTACACCTATTTAATACATGTTTTATTCGAACTTGTTACTTTTAATGTGTAACCTATGAGCTTTTTTTTTTACTTAATTAAGCTTTTTCTCGTTCCTTACTTTTCACATCTCTTTATTCTATTTTTTACATATTTTTATTTAAGCTTGCCAGTTCTTTTGTAAAACTATTATTTTCATTTATTTTTCTTTCATTTTTTTCTTGCAATTTGCATTTTATTTATATATTTTTTTACGATTTTTATTTACTTGATTTCAAATGAAGTATTAGGTGTCGATCTTAGGTTATAAAATGATAAACAAAGGCTACCTACCTCAGAACAGGTATTTTTATATACCTAACGAGATAGTTAGTGGCTAAGAATTATATGTGTTATTTGTTATGTGCCGATTTATTGGCACTGAATTGAAATTAAAATGAAATCAAATAAACAAGTAAAAAAAAATGTTTTAATTTACGGTAAAGGGGTCTTCTAGCCCTGATAAAATCCGTACATACATGGCCACCCAGATCCGGGACAGCCATTCAACATTTGTGGCATATCACTCGCCTACCGCCGGTCTCATGTGGTTTCCGCTATAAACAGGTTACACGGTCATTGCATAACATTCAATTGTGAAATCGTCTAAATCGTCTTCATCCCCGTTCTCAATAGCAGCCTCCGTGGGCACCCCGTACCTTCCGCCCTTAAACCGAGAGCGGGGCCGTCCAAGATTAATTTTAAACTATAATTTGATAACTATTAGCCGTGTTTACTCTATATCTGGAAACATCCTCTTTCATAATTGGGTAATCTGGTGATAAACATAATAATTCTAGGGTTATAATTCATACCACCTCCGCATTCCCAAAGGGCCTGGATGACCTAACGAGATAGTTTCGCGGACCCCCGGTAGGACACAGGATGTCCTGAGTTGGGAAGTTGTTAGAAAATCATAACTCTAAATATTATAAGGAGTTTAATTGAATACGTAGATATTAATAGAGTAAATGGATAATGTACTAATGTTTTTCGTGATTTTATTCCTTTTGTATACTGTCATTTTTACGGCTCTGGGCAGGATGAATTCGAGGGGATTAAAAAATGTAATTATTACAAAAAACTTTATTATTTTTTTATTGGTACTTATAAGTTATAAGGGTATTATTTCTATTAAACACTAAATTGCGTGTCTACAATACTATTATGAAACCAGTAATAACATACGGAGCAGAGGCTCTTCTGGTTTGAAAAAGTTTGAATTAAGTATAACACTGGGACCTAGAACCGGTGATTGCCACCAGGTCTAGGTATTGTCCTTAGGCACGTGGAGGTATAGGAGCAATGCAAAAATTCGGTCCCTAATACAACAAATTTTCATAACCATCACCATCAAATCTGGCTAACTAGATCGGATAGGACATGTATGTCCGGCAAGCAGCAACAAAGCCATTAAATTAGTACACAAGGCTAAACCAACTGGGAAAAGACATTCGGCAGACCAAGACAGCGCCTCATGGACAATGTTCTGGCTGATCCGGAAAAACTATAGGGGAAGGAGGGAGTAGAAGGCAAAAGATTGGAAAAAGTGGAAAGGCATCATCCAGAAGGCTAAAACTCTACAAAATTTATACACGTTTATCATCAGAAGAAGAAGAACTATTATTTTATTACGAAATTTTAGAAAAAAAACGGCAACGTGATGTCCATTTCCGTAAACCTCCTCTGCCGTGACTGAGATACAACTTTCCCCTATGCACCTTTTTCCAAGACAGAAGAAAGGTTGTGTACTTATTTCTAAATGAAATATATCGTTTATTTGAAATATTATTTACATATGTTTCCTTTGAGATCACTACATATTAATTTTCGATAAATGGTACCTACTTTGTACAACAAAAGTTACTAAATGCATTACATTATCTTATTACATAATTCATAAACTAAGTATAATTATCAATTCTCTATTTGTACCTCATCCGAAGAGCGTTATATTACACATACCTACATATCTCACGCATATTTTTCTAAATATATTTTAAATAAAATTATGAGTTTCTAACTACATTCCACACCTCAAAAGTCGGAGATTTTACAGTGCAAATGATTAAGTTTACTTAAAAATCGTAAATAAAGTATATAGCATGGTGTTTCACAAGGATCAATCCTAGGACCATTACTCTATATTATATATATAAATGACCTGGAGCAGTTAAATATCCGAGGCAAAATAGTACTATATGCAAACGACCTCGGAATATTCTATAAGAACAATAATAACATAGAAACCACAAGACTAATTAATAAGGACATAGACATACTAACGGAGTGGATAAATAGAAATGTTCTTACCCTAAACGCTCAAAAATGTAACTACATTAACTTTGAAACCAAACAAAAAACTCACCAGATGGACATAAAAATACAAAACAACGAAACACTCTCTGAACTACAAAATACTTAGGACTCATCATATACAGACACCTTAAATGGACTATTCATATAGGCAAAGTAATTTACTCTATGACTAAACTAACAAGCTCTTTCCACAAATGACACGAAATCACACCGAAGACCATAAAAATTCTGATGTCCGAAGCATACGTTAAAAGTAGAATAGTATATATTATGATACTCTTCTGGGGAACCGGAAACAAGACGAACCTAAACAGACTCCAATGACAACAAAATAAAATACTGAAAATGGTCTACAATTTGAAATACCTAATATCAACTGAAACGGTTTACCGAATAACACATCAATTAAACTTTGATAAAATTACAAAAATCGAAACACTTAAAATCATTCGCAGACTAGCAATTGGCGAAATTCAAGACGAAGACATAAAATTACACAAAATACACGAAAAACACCAACAAAACACTAGAATGGCTCAAAACTATGACATAACACACGCCAAAACAAAAACAGGACAATCCCGACTAATTTGCAACGGACTAATACTATACAACGACCTGCCACAACAGACCAAACAATGGACTACTAACAATTTCAAAATAGAAGTAACAAAAATGCTAAAACTCAACCAAATATATCAAATGATTTTATGTACTTATTATTATTATATTATTATATCGAACTATTATGTAAAATGTTCCTTCCATAGACCTTTCAGGTCTCTATCATATTTTAAATTAAAAATATATATATATATTAGTGTTATCTATGTATACAACAGGTCATGAGGAGCAATTATTGAAGAAAAATACATTAAAAAAACGCCCAACTTGGGAACGTCATACAATTACTTTCAAAATCCTTCACGCGCAGTTTAGTTTTGTAGTTATTTTTTACACCTAAAGTCAGATTTTTCCTAGGCATGTAAATAAAAAGACCAAGTCTAAAGCACACCACCTGGCACAATGTTTTTTTTTTCTGGTGCGTATAGCCATTTTACAGGAAATTTTGTAATTCTGTTTTTTTTTAATTATTTATTTTGCCTATGAATTTGGGAGTAACTCGCCTAAGTTAACTCTCGAAACTTAAGTAGCTAAATATAAAAATATTATTGAACTCACGTAGCGGTAACGAAGTTAATGTTTTTCACCTAATTTTTTGATGTGTAACATCTTCCTCTCACTTTCCTGCAATGTGTGGCAGTGATTTCGTGAAAAAGGACAGAAATGCGTATAGGGAAATAAGACGCGCGCAATTTCATTTAACCAATGAGCGCGCGCGAAATACGCGCGGTTGAAAAAAAAATCATCGTTTATAAGCAAATCAATGTCCAGCAAGTGCCATCATAGCGAAGACGCACACTACTAGCCAACGCTTCTGATTTTGTGTATATGTTGCGAGGCTGTAGTTGGTGGATGTTGTAGCTTTGATATATTTTGGCTTATATCTTCGAATCTATCCAATAAATACTTTTTTTTTACATTAATGTAAACAATAACTACTTTAAATGATTAACATTCTCAAACTTTATGCAATTTATGTGATAATTTTTAAATATTTATTCAAAGTTTTCATATAATATGTATGGCGGACACTACCACCATCTATGAAAATAGATAAAAACATATAATTGACCAAACGCATTTCTAAACAAATTGCGGTACCTACCTAATGCGGCAAAATTCAATAATAAATAAACGCACATACATTTTCTTTACTTATATATAGGTATTAGCTTTTTTAAATTTTGATGTTAATTTCTGTTGGTGCTCAATTAATATTTTTAATTGTGCGATGTCAAATGTTATAACATCATATGCGACTGCTGTAAGGCACGCTTTTTTTTTTTTTAATAATTTTAAATATGTAATTTTCTAAATAACTCAGTGCTTTTAAATAAAATCAGGACAAAATTTAATGTGGGCGTACCTAAGTAAGATTTGTAAGGGAAACAAAATACACATCCACCGTGACACAATAACAAAGAGTTCCACTTAAAATAACACTCGGATAACCAAGGGGATATAAGTTCAACAGTCTAGATGTTTGAATTCAAAACGCGTGGGTGGAAATTGCGCTACAGCCGCGGCTCGCACTGTTATGTTCTATTAACGCGCCGCTCTGCCCCGGGGGGGTGGACTAAAATGTTGGATTGTTTTAATTCTTTCGGTCCTGGAGGACTCCCACGCACAGGGCACGTAAATAAATGCCCTGGCCTTTTTGGCAAACTGGGATTCATTTTAAATTGCTGTAAATATAACAGAATTACGTCTAATTGACCGAGTGAGGAAATCACTTTAAACCACATTTCTTTCCTCTAATGGTCCATGCAAACGTATGACATTCGACTCAAGACAATCTTTGAAATGGATTTTTCTTCCATTAGATTATTCGGAGGCAATTCTCGGCTTTCGTACATATTTTCCGTCTAACATCTTACTTCTTGCTTGTTAAATATCAGTCCGAAATGACCCAGAAAAAATATGTAAAGTCTTGTATTTTTGTTTAGACGTTTTAGGTTAATAGGAAAGTAATGGCCGATTTAAACATTCAAATCTAATGAAAAATAACTTGATTTCCTAAACTTTATTGAAAATCTATAAATTATTAAAAATACACAATCATTACTAAACAAAATGAAAAAGATATCGGTGGCCTATACATAGATAGAATTAGACTAGAAATAGTAGATAAATGAACTTACCTGGGATGCAGATTAGTTTTTTGCGTGTTTTTTAATTTAAACATCCAATTTTTTTTTATCAGCAGGACGTTCTCTTTTCCATTTACACTCACGTCTCGGTTCTTAAACATTCCGCTATTCGTTCAGAAGTGGTTTCTTCACCCACCGCTTAATTAATTAAAATGATAATACCCAAGTTTAATTTAATGCAAAAAAAACTACACATGCTAATTTTTCTTTGGCAGATCCCTTTTCTGAAGAATAAAAATAATATAAATTAGATGCCTGACTTAATAAATAAATAAAATGGAGCCCTAACTATCAAACATAAAGAGATAACCAAACATTTTCTAATATTTAACGTTCAATAAAATAACGGCATCGTCAAAATTCCATTAGTTTTTAATTGTAAATTGCATTAGTTTAATTGGGCTAAATTCGAAAATACATACTTAGAACTCCAAAAAAATATTCCGAAAAGTTTTTATTCTGATTGACTAGAAATATAGGACAATCTATGGTAGGTTTTGAAACTAAACGATTTGTATTCCTTAAACCAAATTCCTGTATTCTTCTACAAACTCCTTACCTCAAGGGGAAATACATCACGTTTTATAAAAAAAAATTGCAGGACCATAACAAAGAATCAATTCAATTTAAAGACTCAAAGTCAACGGATTTCATTTTCATTTTTGTACCAAATTTCTCTCCAAATATTTTTTTCAGAATTTTCATGCATTCAGATAAAGTTAACGGGCGAGAAACGAATAATGTTCGTTCCGAAACTGCTGGGAAGGTATCAATCTGAATACATTAATGTTTAAGCCCTTCTTCCGTTCTGTGTTGCACAAAGCTCCCAGGATTATTACGTAAGGCTTTCATCAAATCTACCCCGAAGCTTTTGCATTATACACTCTATTAGTAGGAGATATGATTGGGGTGATAACTTTACCCTTGGTATAAAAACTCCTGATTTTTAATTCATCCAGAAGTATTACAATGTATCTATGCAAATATTTAAAGCGTAATTTTAGTAATAAAGATGAATTAAAGAAGTTTCACAGGCGAAGCTATTTATATGGAAACGTGTATTCAGGGCTATGATCTGTATGAAATGACTTAAGTGATCACTTTACACAACGCAATGTTCACCAACACCACCGTAAGAACATCCATACATTATTTAATTTTTGAAAATTGTATATTTATTCTAAATCGATATTTATTCATACGAATGGACTATGCTAGAGACATATATGGTCCATCCCATGATAGAGTATACATACATTTCGTAGTTGGTAAATTTAAATTTAAAATCTAGATTTACAAAAATTTAAAGTGGAATATTGATAGAAGATTATTCGAAAATCATCAAATAACAAAATCCTCGCTGAAAATTGATGCAAGTCAACATGAGCACAAACATGTGACCAAAAGGAAACGTAAAGCCCAAATCTCAAAAATCTATGATGTAAAAAGTGCATTGAAGATCTTTGATGCAATTTCAAAGAAATGTTTAAATCTATACCTATAAAACTCAATGTCTGTCTGTCTGTCCGTGTGTCTGTCTGTCTGTTCTCTATACAAATCCACATCGTTTGTCCGATCCAATTCCAAATTTGCATACTTATTTATGCTTTGGGACCCGGCGGGTAACATAGGCAACATTTCCCCCCTATTATTTTTACCCCTTTCCCTACCAGTGACATATTTTCGATGCAAATCTGTACGTTTGACCGATCGGATTCAAAATTTGGAAACTTATTCTTTAGGACTCGGTGGGTAAAATAGGCGATATTCCCCCCCTATTCTTTTACCTCCTTCCCACCCCCTCTTTCCCTCCCCTCTTTTTTTACCCCTGATATATTTTCGATGTAAATTTAAACCGTTCGACTGATCGGACTCAAAATTTGCAAACTTATTCTTTAGGGCCCGGCGGGTATCAAACGTGACATTTCCTCCCTCCCCTTTTACCCTTTCCCCCCCTGATACATTTTCGATGCAAATCTATACCGTTCGAATCGAACCTTTGTTTTCCCTCAACAAATTTATTTTCAACTTAATCCTTCACCCGAGCGACGCCGGGTACAAACAGCTAGTTTAAAATAAATCTTAGAAAATATGTACTAGATATTTAAATTTTGTACGAATTAAAAATTTATTAAAATTGTTTGTTTAAATAGTTTATAAATAAACGTTTATGCATACGTATGCAATATTTTAAGAAGAATGATAGTTTGACGGTGAGTTGATCATGAAGCTACACGACAGTATATAAATATAAATTCAAAATTCGTGAGTCAGCGATACGTTTGTAAGCAATTTTGTAATTATCTTAAAAGCCTTTGACTGAGTTTTTATTTTTTCAAGGAAATCTCTACCTGAGGTTAATTATATTTAAGTACTCAAATTTCGAGAGTATCAGAATTTTTCATCAAAGGGTGAAGTATTAAACTGATTTAATTGAAATCTCAAAAATTACATGTAAAAAAATCATATAATTCACTTGCTGGTTGATAAAAACGGATAATGTACGAAGTGGTCCTAGCATATGCATAGCCTCTCTTCGGCTTGCCATGTATTACGAACGTAGCGAAACATTTATAAGAGTGTTTTTTATAACAATTCAAACAAATGAGGCACGCTGATAATATATAAAAGAAGATGAGAATTGAATTGATTCAATTTTGTTACATGGTTACTCTCTGCGTAAAGTTACTCAATAGCATGTTTGTGCGCGCATCACTGCCTACAAGGCCGGAGTCGGGCCAAATGCGCACATATGCATTACTCGTCCTACACGAGGCCGATGAGAGACATCCCCATTCACTGGCATACACTAATAAATGTATTTCCTTCTCTGATCTAGCAAAGATCACTTGATATATTTTTCTGATTTTACTGTACGGTCATCAATTTCACTTCTTTATATAATTATTTAATAAAATATAAATACCAATCATTTTAATTTCTGTTTTCGGTAACGTTTAAGTATTAATATTTTTATTCCTAAATGGGTCACAAAAATATCTAAATTTCTTACTTCATAAATCTTATTTTAAAAAAACTCTTAAAAGAAGAAAAATCAGAAAAACAAGTGCTTCTCAAAATGTCGACAACCCTGACGTACTTGACGAGCGAACCACCACTCTGCTTTCATTAAATTCTTCTCGGTGATTATCAAATGCTTTCCCAGCAGGGTGCGACCCCGACAATAGAAAATCAATGAAATATAAGACGTTTGTAATTCATTCCCTTACAGATTACGAGCAACTCTCGTGCAATTTAATTATTTTATAATATGGATTCGCAACATTAATGAAATAAATTGTTTGTTTAAATTGATAATTTTATTTTTTTACATTCCGACAATTCGGTGATTATTACAAGTAAAAAGCAGTTACTCCTTTGGAACATTTTTCAAACCGCGACCGGTATATCTTAGTGGATTTTAGTAGGTCAATGATTAAAACGGATATAACGTTTTTCTGAGGTATATCTATAGAGATTCTTTGGACTGGATGAATATTATTCAAACCTGAAACCAAACATTAACAGAATGGAAATGTTTCAGATGCAATGTATATTGTATTTGTTGCTATCTTATTCATAAACTCTGTAAATATTCTTAACATTAATTATGTTGATGCAAGCTGTTATAAAAGTTATTGAGCTAATAAACGCCGATTTATCGGCACTGAGACTGACTGAGACTGAATGGCGTATGTATGTGATGAAAATATCCATCCAAAGAAGCTAAGAGAGTCTAAAAAATGACGGTTAATGGTACTCATGAAGATTTTGGCGTAATCAAATGGACCAGGTGCTCAGAATCTGAACTGGAATTGTATCAATCGCATGAAACAAAAAGGACAAAATAATGAACGCACATCTTTTGTCAAATATTGAAATCTTTTCTCCATCAAAACAGAAGCATCTATCATTTATCGTAAAAATAATTGATTTTTAAAGATAATTTAAAGTACCCCGTAATAATTTTACTATGACAAGGCCGTTCTACGAGCAGTAGCTTCCATATCGGCATTTTTTAACGCTAAAGTGGCCGTGCTCACCTTCCTGCTGACATTCGTGGAAATGCGAACGGGACGGGGATGTGTCCACACAAATACTCTACTCGGTCTCCGAGGCGCAGGGACGAATATCTATCCGCTAATATGAGAAAAACAGAGTTTAACAAAAGAGTGTTTGCTCCGCTTAAAAATCGTAACAATAAAAAAACATCTCTTCGCAACAAAATTTCGGGAAACGTTGACTTGCCTGATATGAATACTAAACAAATGACAACTGGATAGTGAAACTGAGTGCGGAAAGTATTAATGTCATTACCTCTGAGCAGGAAGAAAAACCTTTTTGCGAAGGGATAAATGATGAGGAATTTAAAATCATTATTTATTCCTCTCACGACAATCTTCAGGTTTCACAAGAGCAAGAAAACGAATAAAAAACAAATGTAAAGAAATATGAAGTAAGAGTGTACGTTCTTTCTTACTCACTTTTGGACTTTAAATTAAAAACGTCGTTTTAATTTTCATTAAAATAAGGCAATAATTCTCTGACTTAAGTACCCTTGCAAACTTTTTTTGAAGGATGAATTAGACATCAATCAATTAGACAAATCATTTTTTTTATTTTCAAGCTTTTTTTCTCAAAAGTAATTTAATAATGATTAAAAATAATATTGTTATAATTTCTTTAGTCTTATAAACATTTAACAATTTAGTATGAAAAATAACAAACGGTTAAGCGCTACTCTATTTTATGAACCATTTTATCATTGCAGACAACCTAGAAAGTTTTGCAAATAAAGTTAAAATTAAAATTGTTTGCGTTACGATGGATACGATTTTAGTTAAAGGTACATTTACATTATTTTTACATGCTTTTATTTAGCTTCACTTGTCTGTCTGTTAGGGACAAATCCCGTAATCAATATTTAAGCCACTTTCTGAACAATCATCCCTTTTAAGCAGGGAGACGTATTCCGAATGACAATACAATAATTATTCATTGGTTTTACAAAATCAGTTAAATAATTTTGAAAAAAAAAACATTGAAAATGCTGACGAGTTATTTTATCGGACATTGTACCTATCTACATGCCGGTTGGTAAGGCGATATAATAGACAAATATACCTCTCAAAATGATAATTAATTTAATATCTATTAAAAAATATAATAACCTTTACTGGAATCATATTTAGAGTTTTTCCAATATATGTCAAAAATGACACTGCTTCTGTGAGGCTAAAACTCGACGTTAGATGGCGTTAGTCGACCTGCGCTATTCAGCCTGTGCACCCGGAGTTCAAACGAGACTGCGCCCGCGTCGCGTCGGCACGAAGAAACGTATTTGAATTTTGCCTCCGAATTACTAAAAGAAGAAAGAAAACAATTGCTCTCGTTTTTCTTCTACCGGAGTGTGCATTTTTTTCGCATTGCGAATGATCGGATTATAATCGATTAGGAAAACATCGCAATCATGTTCTTCCGGGATTTGCACCAGTTCATATTCTTTTCTCGTGTCATTTGTGACGTGGAAAATCCAAAAAGACTTCTCAGATATTTGCAGAAAGTGGCACCACGAAAATTTATGACCAGACGATGTTCGACTGTCTTCGAAGCTGAAAAGGATAAATCACAAGTCAGTGGTCATTTGTGGCGTATTTGGTTTACTCGTGTATGTTCTTCAGAGAGAGAAAATGTAATTAGACACTTTTTTTGCATTATCATATTGAGAGGTATAGTTGAATATTAAGTTCACCAGCGGATGGCTATTTACACACTGTCCGCCCACAAATATACACCGGTGATATCTATTTATTTGTATTATTTTAAAAATGACGCTTGAGTTCTGATGTTAGAATTGATATTATACGGCTAATTTGATGAAAAGCACGAAAAAAACAACTAAAACGCAGAAAGTAATAATTGTAAAAACTCACTAAAAAGAAGAAAATATGTTTTTTAACAGCCGTGGTACTACAATAGATTACATTAAAATCAAAAGCGTGGGGGATTTTTCTTAAACCCAAACGATTACTTGCATGTTAATGTTATAATGCACCTATCATTATTTTTCTCTTGTACAAGAAGCACTCTACGCTTTTGGTTCTATTGACATACGCATACTGTGATCGTTCTTGGCACTATGACTGTTAATCAAGAATATTTTCTCTTTTTTTTAAAAGCTTGTTTTTACATATTTCAATAATAACTTATATGCACTGTTCCATATCACGGAAGATAGTGAGTTTCACTTGCGTTTTGAGCCTGCCACAACCTCGTATACTAAACTTAAAGCGGGTTGTATGAACTTAGATTATAGTAAGCTTTCATAAAAATCTACAGTTTTTATGAAAGCTTAAGCAGTTTGAAAAATGGGTTGTGTTATTGGTGCAATTTGCAATAATCGACGGTATAAATGAAAATTTATAAACTGCTACCAAGTTGTATAATATATAGTATAGCTAGCTGTATATTCTATTATATATATGTAGCTTTACTATATACCAATTTGATAAAGCCGGCCTTTAGTCGCCCGTGACCTCTTATAAGTCTGAAAATAACCTTATCACGCTGAAGATAACATAATCGTATTCATATTTGGACATATGAATTTGGACAGCGATGTATTGTAACATTGCTTACATGTTTCAAATGTTTTCTGTGTAATAAAAACTACTACTTCTAAATGGTTTCTGTTTAATTAAAACTACTACTTATAAATGATATAAACTTACTTTTAATTTGGTTTGTAAATACTCCTTGTATCGACTCGATTGGTTCATATTATAGGGAGCATAATGGAATGTTTAGAATGTAATAACATAGGTAGGTATTATTTATTTTACCAAAATCCTTGGAATGTATCTACTGTATGAATAAATAAATATATATAATTAAGAAGAATATACATTGTATTCACACAAACAAAATCATTTTGAATTTTTTGAAGAAGTTATCATATTCAGTTTTCGCGTAGTGTAGCGCCAGCCTAAATGGTATATTTCAACGTTTTATTCGCGGAGTGATGTTTGGTCAGTTATTATAGTCATCAGCAAAATGAAAGCCAAGTTGATACCAATATACTTTTCACACTACGGCAGCAGTGTATGTGTACAAGTTATCCCCTTTGCAGTTACCGTATTCCATGATATAACACTTCGTGGGAAGTGGGCAAACGACTCCCAACTTCCCAGTCAGCTGGGATTCTCTGTATGAACTTTCGTATGCTTATATGAAGTACAATCTGGAGTTTTTCTCTGCCATAATTTAACATCTCACCGGAAACTTGTTTTAAACGGATTTCTTATTGTGACTCTTGTATTGTGATAGAACTCGAGTTATCTAGTTCTAGCTCTTCTGTGATCTTTTCCTACATATTTATAGTAGAGCGGGAGAGATAGCACTCATGTTAAAATGAGTTGCGCTTGAAGAATATATTTTTATAAAGGGTTATAAAGGATTTTGTACAAAACGATCATTTCCCAAATTTACAGCATTGATCTATGAGATACAAAAATATATGTATCCCGAGTTTCTCGAATGTAACTATATATTTTTTCAATAGATATCTACATTTTTTCTCTTTATACGTCTATTTCATTCATCAAATTTGTTTTAATGTACATTACTGAATACATTATAGAAAACCAAAAAATAATAATGGCTTTTGTATACTGATTACTAAATAAAAAGATATGTCATAAAACTTAGCAAGAGGAGCTTCTTGGTCTAATGGCTCAGACACTTGTCTATTAATTCAATGGTCGCAGGTTCGAGCCTTATTTCAGTTCAGCAATTTAATCCTATTTTTATAGCACAGGCATTCAGGTTTGTTTGAAAATAGTAAGAATATTGATGTGACACGTATTCCGCGTTCCATTTTTTTTAAATAAAAAAACTTCACAGCAAATTTAAGCCTATATAACAACAAGAAACCGTTGAAAAAATTTTAAAAGCATGCTTATTAATTTCATATATGTTACTTCGACATGACGTTACCTCATTTTTTATTGTTTAATTTCCAAAGGTAAGAATACTTTCGAAGAGTTTAAAATTTCTTTGAACCTGTTAACTGACGCGTTAACTCAGTTCAACTTAGGTACTATAGATTTCTTACGGCAGCTCTGTAAAAGTACTTCCTAACAAAACGTGAATATGAAAAACAATAAATAAGTATGAGGCTGAGATTTTGTGTTTAAACTTATTACAAAGCCTTTGCTGGCAGCGGGGTTAAAGTTTTTTTTTATTCAGCTGAAGTTACCTCAAGGCACCTGATATTTGAGAAATAACATGTTTTACAAGCGAGCATACACAGAAGCGAATTGTAAGTATAATGTTCTAAATATTTAAATAAACACTAGAAAAAAAATATAGGTCTTCGATGAACTTTAAATTAGATGAAAAATATGAACTTTTTTATCCATACTTTAATAATATTTGTATCCATTAATAATATTTGTATACTTTACTACTTAAGATTAATAGAATCTCTCATCGGCAGGTGAAGTATTGTACAATATTATATTAGTTTTATACTTCACCTGTCCATGAAAGATTCTGTTATTCTAGAAACTTAAAAGTAGTTAAATAAAATATATGAATCAATTCAAGTAGAAGTTTACTGTTTTTAAAAATTTCAAAAATTTAATGTTTTTCACCTAATTTAATGATGATCATGAATATTATCTACAATGTTAACGACAAAAAATCTAGGTCTTAATTGAATATTCTTTGGAAATTGTTTTCTGTTTCTTGTTTAAAATAAATAAGTGACTTATGCAGACCAGGTTGGGCTTACTTTATAGTTGACGCCAAAAAAATCACCAAACTAATAAGTAGAAACATAATGATAAAAGTAATAACTAAACAGAAGAGACTTCATTTGGGCGAAATGACGAATGAGTAGATACTCTGGCTATAATGGCTAGGTAAAGATCCACTGGACTAGTAAAATAAGGCAGTAGTGTGCAGACAGCAGACCCGGAAACCAGCAATAAGGAAGCTTGGGGGAAGTTAGGAAATGTTTTTCCTTTTGCCGGTGCATATTATGCGTACGTGAGAATCACATGCGATGCACGTAAACGAATGTAGGTAAATGTGTGTTTAGATGATTTTAACCCAATTCAAAAATGATTGTACAAATATTTTTGTAACATTAAGTTGATATTATGTCAAATAAAAAATTAAGAATACACGTCATAAATTCACATAAATTTTTAGATTTGTCAATTTTAAATTGAATCTTACCATTTCTCCAATTAATTACATTATATTGTGATTATAATATCGTTGGTTATGTTTGTTAGATGGAAAGAAATTCATAGGCTTAGTATTTTTGTACAAAATTATCATTTCTCAAATTGATAGCCCCGATCTTCTTTCTAAAATATGTTTTAGAATTCAACTTTCAACGTGTTCAAAAGATATAGTTTATTACGATAATACACTAAAATATCATATACACTAATCACTGCCTAAACTACATAGACTGGGCAATGAGTACAATGAGTTTATAGATGTATTTCACGCCAGCTTGACTATACGTGAGACCATTCGTTCGCTTCCAACAGGCCGATAGGAGGGATCTTCCCGATCCGCTTAAGGCGATCGTCTAGCAGAATGAGCAAATTTCACCTTTTTTTCTCATATCTTCTCTTGCGTTTTTTATTATATTTTTGTATGGAAATATCTCATTTTAAAATTTATTCATCAGGTTACATATATTTTAAATACGAATATCTTATTAAAATGTCATAAACTAAATAAAATAATTGATTAATAAATTACCAAACCTTCGATGTTTTAAAAATGAAGAAAATTGCTCCACTTTGTGGGCCTTTTATGACTGAACGGCGTGTGAGATGTCTTTTTTATTCAATAATATTACAAAGTTAACGATTATCTTAAATTTGTTACAATTATAGAAAAATCTGTTAATACGTTTACATGCAATTTATGTTTTAAAAAATACTGTTTTTTTAAAATATTTTATTTTTTTGTGGGTCTTTTTCAACTCTTTTTACATGGTTGACAACTTTTTTACTTCAATAGTCAAAAGAATAGATATTATAATTTTACAATAAAAACAAAAAAAAATCAAAATCTTTGTCGATATTCCTGATTTTAGATATTTAATCAAGACGCAACGTATTTATGACACAATACGCAGTGCCTTGATTAAATAGCTAAAATCTGAAATCGAGAATAATTTTTTGATTTTTTTTGTATTAATTTTAAAATAAAAATGTCTATTCCTTTAATTTATTAAAGAAAAAAGTTATAAACTATTTTAAAAGGATCGAAAAAAACTCACAAAAAATAAAAAAATTTAAAAAACAGTATTTTTTAAAACATAAATTGCATGTAAACGTATTAACAGATTTTTCTATAATTGTAACAAATTTAAGATAATCGTTAACTTTGTAATATTATTGAATAAAAAAGACATCTCACACGCCGTTCAGTCATAAAAGGCCCACAAAGTGGAGCAATTTTCTTCATTTTTAAAACATCGAAGGTTTGGTAATTTATTAATCAATTATTTTATTTAGTTTATGACATTTTAATAAGATATTCGTATTTAAAATATATGTAACCTGATGAATAAATTTTAAAATGGGATATGTTCCCACAAAAATGTGATAAAAAACGAAAGAGAAGATATGAGAAAAAATGGTGAAATTTGTTCATTCTGCTAGACGATCGCCTTAACCAGGAGTTCAAATTATCTACTCAAACCGTGCCTAACTTATCCATTACAACGGCCGCCCTTTTGTAAAAAAAATTGTTTTCTTCGAGGTAAGGGCTATAGCGATATTTTTACTGATTAAGAATCCGTTTGATTTTTTTTGTTTCAAATGACCAGAATTAAGTCCAAATATAAATAATAGTTAGGTACTGAAAAAAGGAGCCGAAGTTACGGGTATAAAAAACTTAAGTAGGTAGTGAAAAGAATATAAAAATTATTTAACTCAGATAGAAATAACAAAGTTAATATTATTTAATATATATAGTAATCTATCATCATGTATAATAATCTCTATAATATAAACGCCAAATCCATCAATAATTTAAATAGTTTATAAATTCATGAAGATTGTGTCTCTTTTTGTTTGTGTTTTCTTGGGTGTTTTTACGACCTTTCTGGCCGACGTTTCGGAAAACCATATATATTTCTTTGCCATTCTCACTTGTTCATCTGTTCACATTACACATGACGAAAGATCATTTGTATACATTCATTCTAAGTTCATTTTTCACCCAATCTATCGTACATAGATTTCCCACAAATGCGCCCAAAAGCAACAATCATTTAAAATGAATTTGAAGTAACTTGTTTTTACCATCGCTATTTTATTGGGAAAGTAGACATGAATAGGGTTCAGTGAACACTATGACAATGGTGGGCGGAAAAGATAAATAATTTTTAGGACAATACCGGACTTTTATCGACTTAACATACCTACCTGTGTGACATAAATGTGTTTTATGTACTGATTACGAAAACCATTAATGATTTTTATCACTTACATCACTTTCCTTTTTTATTAAAATTGTGAACGTAGAGCTTTGAAAGGTGTCACAGTAATATTTTAAATAAATTCAGAATTTTCAATCTAGTAACAGTAAGAGAGTAGGTACGTAAGACCTGTTTTTTTTCATGGTTGATGAGTGATGAGCCAATCAACCTTAAATTACGACGTAATCGCACCTTGAAAACAAGTCTATCCGAAAAGTATTTTTTTCAGTACAAGCATTTTTAGTTTTACAAAACGCGTATATGTGAAATGTCAGAAAAATTATCTAGCCGTCACGCCGTTTCCCAGAGGGGTAGGCAAAGAGGATAGAATGCCCCACTCTGGGCGTCCTTGTTTCTGCTGCCTTCAATTCTCGCCTTATAATTTTTCTGTACCCAATTCATCTATCCCACGTAGCCAAACTATTTCAGCGATCCTTTATTTATTCAATCTATTACTCTACAGCCAGCATTACATTCATTCACCACTTTATCGTACAAAAATTTGTAAGATTTGTTAAGTCTGGTTATTGGACTATATATACGTATACGTATAAATCAAGATCACAATTTAAAACAATTATTTTTTTAATACATTTCTACTAATCAGTTTATTCATTTGCTTAATAACATCATATATTTCTGTACTTAAATATTATCCTATCGTATAAAGTATAATATTGAAGTACATTTAAAATATTTATTTCAATGTGTTTTATTTTTAACCCCCGCGTAATTGCGCGGAAGTAAATAAATTTTCGCTGAAAGTAAATTCATATTTATTCTAGAGAATATCTTTCTGAGAGAAAACAGATATTTATGAAAGTTTTTCTACACAGCTACCCTATCAAAACAAATTATTTCCGATTTATTTAGTTGAATAAATTTACATGAACATTAAATTTATTTGATTTGATACCAATTGTAATAAATAATGGTCATTGAAATATTCAACTCGGTTAAATGTCATAATAAAACATGAAGAATATTAATTCATTTTGTCAATAATACCTAAGTGGAAAAGATCAACAGGTTGATGGACTTAATATATATAAAGGTTTAATGTTTTACTTTAAATGTAATTTTTTGTGTTCAACGGAATAAAAACCTTAAGCAATATTTGAAATATTAAAATTTCTCCTCGGGGATAATCGGGGATGAAATTCATGAATAAAGGAAAGATGTCAAGAAAAAGTAAATCCCAAACGGCTCTAAATATTTACATTTCTCGTGGGGATATATTTTTCTTTTACTGCGAGTATTTATAGGAATTGAAAATCTTTGCATCGAAATAAAACGACTTTTTAAAAGTATTTCTTATATCAGTCATTATGGTTTATAATGATCAAAGATATATTCAAAATATATTTTTGAAACGAAATTGGAGAAGTTACACAGTATTGTACGCCTTGTTGAAAGATGGTGAACTTCTGGTGAAATTTAATCCGTTTGAAAAGATGTTCTGCAATCATGATCTCAACCATAGATAACGAATGCGTGTAGTCTGATACTTTGAGATTTTGGAGTTAATTTATGGAATTTAAATATGGACGAAATAAATTTTAAGAAGTAATACCAAAAGAGAGCTAGATAGATAAATTTAGGAATGAAGATAATATGGTTCGGATGTAAAAAGAAAAATTAGTTTATTTTCAAAAAAAGCCATCACTTTGTGGTACGATAATATAATTAAATGGAAAAAATAATAACCTTTGTTTTTATTTTCGCTCATTTATTTTCGTATTGGTACCAACCGGATTTCGCTACGACCGTAGCTTCAACGGGGTATATTTAATCAATACTAAATATAAATACATAAAATATGACCCCATATACAATTACAAACAGTGTGAATGGACAGACTACCAATATTGAGGGTTGGTAAGGGGAGGGGGCGGGGAGTATCTTTGCCTAAAGAGAACATATTAAAAATAGGACTAAAAGATAAATTCAATTGATAATTTATGATTTGGTCGTTCATATTAATGGCTTTTCTAATAACTTATGCCGCTTAATTGTCTAGACTATTGCCTATTTCATTTTTGTGTATAATGCTAATTCCTGTATTAGGTACTATTAAACTGAACATTTCTATTTAAAAAAGTCCACTCATTTAATAATAATACACGAATTAGCATCGTTCGTTAGCAAATGAAAAAGGCAATATGCTAGACAATTTTGAGGTATTAGAGATTAGAAAAGTCATTAATATAAACGACCAAATCATAAATTATCAATTAAATTTATATTTTAGTCCTATTATAAATATATTTCCCTTAGGCCATAATACTCCCCTCCCTCTCCCCCTAACTTCCACCACCATTGGTATTCTGTCCTTTCACACTGTTTTGTAATTAGTATACAAGCCCATAGTTCATATATTTAGATTTAGCATTGATTTTATAATATATACCCTGATGAAGCTACGACGCTCGTAGCGAAACCTGATCGGTACCAATACTTAAATAAAGTGGTGTAAAAACAAAGTTAATTTTATCCATATAAGAAAAATTAGTATTTAAAACAATAAATTCCAAAACCATGAATACCTTCGATACAAAACAAAATCTCTTGACGCAGGGAAAAATTGCTGAAAATTGAGGGCCAGGAAGAAGGAGAACTTCATGGTTGTTGTAGAACCTGATGAAATACTTTTGTAAACAAATTTACTATAGCTGTGATAGTCAACGTCCAATTATTTATTATTTTAATTGTTTTAAATTATTTAATGATCATTTATATAATTTAACGATGATTAGTAATGTATATTATTGATTTAAGGAACGTGACAAACTATTATTTGATAAGATTTATTTATTACAAAGCAGTTATTTATTAATTATACATAATCTGAAGAATTTCGTCATTCGAGGATCATCGAAACCGTATTAAACTTATTTTATTTGATCTCTTCTTGCGTTCGCATGTAATTTGCTCCCTTCGAGTCGAGAGTAATACATGGGCTCCCTTCGAGAACGGAACCCATTGGATTTTTTTATATACTGACAATAACTAAATTTTTTATAAGTACACACAAAATATTACCAGGATTTAGTAATAAAGATATTAATCGGTAGATAAATGTAGAAAAAGTGAAAATAAAGTCGTTTGCGTGTTTATATTATATACTCGTATGCATATGCCTGCAGACGTGTGTGTGAAAGAGCAGATCCCGCTAGTAACTCTTCTGCTCTTGACTTATTCTAATAAATTTATTAGACTCGATGGAATTTTTATATTTTATTTAAAAAATAAACAAATATTATACAATTTTTGAAGAATGTATGAATTTATTTGAATGGGAAGAGCTCGGAAGAACTTGCGTCTCCTTTTGAACTAAAGAACTTACGTCACCGATTAAGTTGATGCTGTTCCGCATTCTCAGTGGCCGCAGCCCAGAAAGGGAATTTGAAATGATTTGATGACACATGTTCCTTCTTATAAATTTTTTATGTCCAAGAACCGTTTCCTCCGTTCCATCCTTCTGACGTCCCCCCTGCTCTAATACGGTGAGTCTTTTATGTGAAATAATTATCTAATAAACATCGAATACTAAAAGAATCAATAAATTTTCAAGTGGACGCAAAACTCATAAAAAAACACACTCGTGTCTTTGCCGTAATAGAGATACTTTATGTCCGACCTGACTGATAACCGAAAGGGATGAAGGAGGCTGTATTGTGTGAAGTCTCGGAGCACTTCACCGTGACCAGCACGGTTGTAGTGCTCCACAGGGTGGCAGAGGGTCGACGCCGCTCTATCCTACCTTTTAAGAGCACTTGAAAGCACCTGCCCTCGATCCTCTCCACTCTCCCTTGTTGTTTTTTGTTGTTTTTATTCCGCCCCTAGCGTCCCGGGGGCGGCGGGCGCCTCGCAGCGTTCGCCATTTGAACTTTGCATAAAGGAAGGAACTTCACGGTTCCTTGTAGACCGACCGACTTCTCTCGAGACCGAAAGTAGTCAAATACGACCCGGGTCGCTTCATAAGGCTTTATTCACGTCACGATGTGTGACTGCGACAGCGTCGGCAATAAAAGCTGCGAAATTTCTCAGTAAGTTTACAATAATAAATTGAATTCATAGAATCTGTAGCAGCCATTACTCTTAAAATATTAAAACCGATACCGATACAGCGGGCGATTGAAAAAATGACGAGTTTTATGTTATTTTCGTATTATATTTAACGGAGCACTAACAATTTTATGATATAACATAGGTACAGAATAAATAAGTTGCGATAAATACTCGGCCATCAAGCCTCTTATAAATGCTCATCAAAGGTATTTACTATAAAAGGACTACCCAACATTGCTTACAAATATTCCACTAGGTACTAATAATGCATTGACAATGGAATATGAAATATATGTATAAAATTAAAATTTTACAGTAGGTATATTATTTCTGAGAATATAACAATAATAAAAAAATAAAATCATCAATAAAATACATACCTACCTGAAAGCACAATATGAATATTGGAGTATATAAAAATATAGCAATAATTAGTAAAATTATAAGTAAAGGAGGTGATTTTTTTATTGGAAATTTTATTGGACTACTCATATTGAAGCCACTAGTTAGCAGAAAGACCCAGCAATGATAAAATTAAACAATGATTATTAATTTTTAATAAATAACCTAACAAAAAAATACAAATAACTTATTTGACAAGAGGTTCAGTTGCTCTAAGTTGGTAGCAAAATAATTCGTGAGGAGTAACAATTCGTTACTCCGAAAAAAATATGTTGTATTAAGGTGTTTTATAACCCAGTATAAAACTAGTATAGCAAACTGGTGAGTGAATGGAGTGTTCACATTTTGTCGAAGCCCTCATTAACTTTGCCAAATTATCAAAAATTACTTTCTGATTATTAAATGTAAACATTCTGTACCAGAAAATATTTAAAAAATTATTACAGTTATTATTTTTATTACAGTCGTACCCGGCGTTGCACGGGTCAAGTAAAAAATTAGTTTGTGAGGGGAAACAAAAGTTCCATTGTTTTGCTGAATCTCAAATACTTACTCACTGTGTTTCTACAATGAATCCACTATATTTTAGATTTGCAGAAGTATATTGTCATTGTGTTTAATACTTTTATGAAATATTTATGATTGTTATGATGATATGAATGATAAGCTCGGATGTCATAAATGTCCTTTATTTTAAAATATCGCGATTTGATTGGCTGCACTTTCTCATCGGTTTAAACGTTATATTTAAGCAAAGACAACCGAATTTAATCAAAAAATTTGAATTCGGAAAATGTTATATCTAAATATTTATCAATATTGAAAGGGTAGGTACCGGCGCATTTTTTTTCAAATAATTTGTACGAATTCGAATGCGACGTTGTGTCAAAATTTCAAAGTAATAATTGGAGAACTTTAGGAGATTTTGGACAATCGAACATTTATATTTTTATTTAAATAAATAAATAATAGGAATATAAAAATAAAGGAGGTATACAAAAATATCCGCCTAGTTAAATGTAAAGTTGCGCCAAAATTTTAAATCAATCGGTGAAGAACTATTAGACATTATCGATTTTGTACAAACGAACATTTACATTTTTATTTATATAGATTTTGCTTGTTGCATTTATCCTTGAGGATTTTTATGGGTCCACAACTCTAATTGTATTTGGAATAACTATGTATTTAAAAAAACACATATCACACCATAGAATATCTCTGCTTCTAAATATCATGTTCGTATAGTTCGAAGCCTTCGCACACTATCAACGTTATTGGTCAGTAATATTGATCAGTAATACTGGCAGCGCTAAAGTCCACAGATGCACTGTTATTGTTCAATATTTCAGCATTACTCTACTTTCAAGGTGAGGATATTTTTTCAGCGGGTCGTACCGTGCTTTTCCATAGTGGTTAAATATTGTCAATGGATACTGTAATGATGTGACGTCCGTCTGAGCGTGTGAAAGGGATGGGAGATGTATGAGTATTGTCGCGCGGTGCGGCGCGCGCCATTTGAAACTTCCCTTTGATTGACAATATTTTTCCTCACTTATCATTATCAATAATATTGAGGGCATTTTATTGATAGTTTGCGGTGGTTTTTAGACTATCCAACTCAAACATGTGAACATTCATGTCATGACTTGCGAAGGAGTTCAAAAGTTAGATGTGGGTTGGTTTGCAACACCGCAACAACACTAAGCTATATCTAGGACCCCTAATGCCCCTCTTCACTTTAAATCTGGTAGGGTACACATTTAAAACTGAAATCTATTGCACCAGGGGACAATAGATGCAATAGATCCAATGCACATAGCTCGTAAACTATAGTTGGAAAAGACTCTCCAGTAGCGCAAAAAAAATCTGTTTCATATTGATATGTTAATATATTAATATATGTTTTTTTATCATTTTATGATATTAAAATACCTTGGTGAATGCTTATACTTACACTTTAATTATATAATAAATATTATTAGAATTTTCACGACGTTAGATGTTGTATTATGTTAAATGTTGTGGAAACTTTGAATTTGAATTTAAGAAAACAATAACAAAACTATTTTTCTTTATTGAAATGGCTAAAATGGATCTATTTTGTACCTAAAGTATGTATTTTAATCAATCACCAAGGGACCGATGTAAGTTGAAACATTTCCCTCGATGTGTTAATAAGATTATAAATTTATTCCTATTATAATTAGAGAATTGAGAATATAATAATTTTGAAGACAAATAAAATGTCTATCATTGAAAAAATTTGTTTCCTTTATATTTTATATAGCAATAATGCCAAAAATTATTTAACGCAAATTATAACACACACTGGTATGCCCTAATTTTTCAAACGCAAAATCCACAAATCTTGTCGCGATTTTTTCCCTTAATTTTCACTCCGAATCCTTTTAAATGTTCTTTTGAGAAAGAAAGATTAAGTAACAATGTTCCAAAAGTGGAATGTGACTGAAAAAATCCGGGAATGACACGTTATTTATGTACTCGTATCAACAGAGAAATGTAAACACAACCCCGGTACAGCACGAGAGTTACACTTTTACTCAGTATAATCTCCCTCATTATTTTCAACAGCCTTAGCATGACTTCTTGCGGAAATATTTTTAGACTTCAGCTCGCACGAAAATCCCCCTAGAAAATTCCTTCTTCCAGATCCCTCGGTAATTGGCATAATCACTCATCAAACCGCACGAACCTTCGTCGATTTGAACTTTTTCCCTTGCTGGCTCACGTGCTGTTAACGCCGGCTCCCGGAACGACCGCGGCTCCTTCGGGAGATGGTATCGCGCGGTTCCGTGCGGGACCGGGCGGCCGGCGCGGACAAGCGCAGCGAGAGAACCCGCATTCTTGTTATTAGAAATCTTAACATACTTTATTGTTATCAGAAAAGATACAAAAAAATAATCTACTGCCAACATCGTTTAAAATGATTTGATATCGCAATTGTATGATTTTTTGAACCTCACGTGTTCGTCCTAAATAACTGATTTAGTCAAAAAGCATTAATGACAAAATGCATATTTAAACACGCATGTTAAAGTCTAAAGCCAAACTATATTATATTAGATACTAACTCTAGCCATTACATAGACCGGATTAAAACATCCTATTATATGAGTGCTCTAAAAATGGTGTTAATAATGTGTGTGTTTCCATTGCTAGCACAAAAAAAAAAACAAATGGCGAAATCGTATAAAGTAGCGAGAAGTATGGATTGTTTTAAAATACGTGCAGATAATATTTAATGTGTAGAAATATTATACACGTAAAATAAAAATGGTCACTTATAAAAATAATGTACTTAATATTTATACATGTTTATTAATTTTTAATATACATATTTGTGTTTCAAAATTGTTTGTAAATTTCGCCATATCTTTTTTTGGTAATGTACTGGTCAACCCAGCTGTCAGTTCAGCGAAATTGAAGCCATATTGGAGCGATAACAGATATGTTGGCGATATATTTACGTTTTCTATTTATACTATTTATCGCTTTAAAAAGCTACTTTTAGTTTGAAAAATGTTATATCATAGTGGATGAAATGAATCAAGTCGCAGATTTTAGATTACGGAATCACGTGCAGTACATAATTATGTATGATATTTAATTGTCAATTTCATGTCTTTCAGGTTAGAATTTCGTGTTTCGAAAGTGATAAAAATAAAAAATCATTTTTTTATATTTTCCAGAACATTAATAATATGAGGACACACAGAACAACGGCGTTAAGAACAAATATGTTATTATATTATATTAAAGATGTCCCCAAATCAATTATAAATGGTTATTGCGTGTGTTTACTACATCCATAGCGACAATAAAAAATGCAAAATTAGTATATCGACTTTGTGCGACTTTCCATTATTGTTTTACGATGAAATTGTATTTGAAATTTGAAATTGTGTAGATCTTTCTTTAAATTTAGCGCAAGAATATCCTTTTTTTAAATGTGATTGATTTATTTTGATAAATACGAAAAAAAAATTTTCAGAATTTCAAGAAAATTGGACCACGTTTTTTAATATGATGACAAAGAGTATTAATTTAACAATTGACAACTGATAAATTAACTTGAACTATTAATAAATTTTAAAGCATGTTCAATTTTAAAGCAGGCTCTGACTTATTAATCGGTTAGAAATACTGAATAAATACTTTGTCTTAATTATATCTAAACTACGCGTACACTCGTGAAAAATTACGGGTGTAATTAATAACGACCCTTGCGCGTGACCTGGCCCACGGGCTGGTTACGTGTCACATTCTAACTAACTTAAGTTATATTTGCAACAAGTTACGGACGTTGCGGACTGAGAGAAAACGAAATTATTATATATAGATAGCCGCCATTAAGACCTATCAGATCTATTAGCGTAGTAGCTAGCACTTTTCGCGAAGCGACTACCATAGCCGACAGCATGGCCTTGCAACAATCAGACACCGCGCAGTGGCCACCATTGGCTGCGAATCTCCCACCGTAGCCGCCATTGACATCTGCCATTGGCGACAGCCGATTGTAGACACCAATGGCTGCGTAGCGGTCACTACCAGCCGCGAAGCGACTACCATAGTCGACCACATTATCAAGCAGCGAGCAAATAGCAACCTACCATCGACTACCATCGGCCGCGCAGCGGCCTAGACAGCCGCCCGCAGGGCCTATTGCTTATCTGCTAATTATCTTTTTATTTTCGTTTTGAATATATTCTAAATGGTCCATTAAAATGTTGGAAATCTATTCCATTAAAAATCCTATACATAAATAACGTGTTTTTATTTAATTGTCTTTGTAATCACCCCTTTTCATAAAATATAATATTCGCAGCGTAACAACCCAATTATTATCAACTAGAAAATACGTACGAGTACAAAATATTTTCACTGTTAACGAGACTTCAAATATTCCCTTGTTGGGGTTATATGTTCGTACTTCCATTACGTAAAGTAATTTAATTAGTTTTTAATAAAAAATACTGTGTACGTTTCAAGCATTCAGATTTTACGTTGACATATTTTCCAACGTTATTGTAAGGATAATGAAATACCTTTGTCCGGACAAATAGCGGTGTATGTCTTTTGCTTCTAGATCAACATCCTATTTTGCGCAAGTCATTTTAATTAAAATAAAGTATTGACTTACATGAATAATTATTAATGAAGGTTATTTATATAGGTTTTACTTTTGTGATTTATAATTCAAACCAATAGGTATATACCATAGAGTATAAAAAAGTTTACACTAATTTGCGGAACATAAGTTATTCAAGTCTGAAATTATTACTCGCGGATAAATTAGTATCGATTTAAGGGCTTCTATTATAAAACTTTTCATAAGAAGGCTTCTCGCTAGCATTAGATAACAGATTTAAATTACATTTTGTAAATGCTATTTATGTATTTTAAATATTAGACTAAATATTAATTTTGTAAATGTGTTTTTTACCTTTACCACCCTCGCCATGATAACGTAAAATGACTAGTTTAAATGTGTTTCAAATGGATAATGTCGTATATTTACTATAAATATTGTTCATAAAACGTTAAAATATTATTAATTAATTTATGAAAACTCTTTTACATAATATAAATTATGTTTTTATTGCAACTTACATCCTACATCCATGTCATACCTATACGTCGTATTGAATTAAAAAATATTATATTTCTGATGGAATTGGCGTTAACGTTGAAGAGTTTAATCATGATGATCAACAAATTGTGTAAAAACATTATTTATTATTTAATATTTTACGGCTCAAGTTTTGAGAGTAACAGAATCTTTCATAGACAGGTAAAGTATTAAGTTTAATACTGTACCTGTTGATGAGAGATTCGGTTTTTCTCGAGACTTAATATTATAATAATGCTAATAACTATCAAAATGTATCAATCATAATTAAACTCATGTAGAGGTTATATACTTGACTAATACAAGATAGAAGAAAGAGATGTCCTGGATGCATTGGAGAGTGAGACAGATGGAGGATTTGTTCCGAGCATCGCAGAACAGAGAGATTTTCGCACAAGTGCTTGAGGGGGGGCCTGACAAGGTACAGAAAGAAGAAGAAGAGGTAATATAGTTTGTTTTTCACCCAACTTAACGATCCTTAAAAAATATTATTTTTAGTAGGATTCGATTAACATAATTACTTTCCCTCTAATAATATTTTAACTAAAATTATTTTTTTTAAATTACTTAAGTATTAAGTTTATATGTTAGTTAGTATCAGCGGATATACAACATGTTTTATTTGGTTTGCTTGACCTGTGTTTCTTATTGCTAGGGAAGAGTTAAATGTATATGACTTGAGAGTATCTTTCTCTACTAAATATTTAGCACCTAAAAGCATTTAAAATCCTTGTATTAAATAGAGCATGACGAGAGTATTTTTTTCTGCTACTAACTACTATGTATAAAAAAATACTTACAAAATTTAATCCCACTGAGTGTAGAAGCAACTGCACCTGAATCAAAGAAAATTATTATTGATTAAAAGTCGTATAAAAATAATTCACATTTGGAATTTTATTACATTATTTTATAACAAACAAACCGTCAACAGGTCATTAATGACCTCAATATATGGTATTAGAGAGACAAATGATCATAGAGTATAAATATTATATGAAAATTTTGAGTAGGTATGATATAATTCTGTAAATTCGTGTAGCATCCGTGATTTCGTTCGAATGCACGGCTAAAAAAACGAAATTAAACGGCCGGAGATGGGGCTTGACCCCCGGGCCAGCAAACCCGAAGGCGGCAGCGATAGCGATGCTGCCACCACCGCATGCATGCGACCTGTCAAAAATACAGTACATATAGAAAGACGAGAACCATTAGTGCCATTATCCGCCGGCAGGAGAAATATATAAAAAAATGTTAAAATATTTTGATAAAAGCCATTATTACTATTTCATGGTTATCGGCTATAAATAAGTTATATTATAACACACACACACACACATATATCAATATATATATTTATATATCTATATATATATATATTAATATATATATATATATATATAATATATATATATATATATATATTATATATTTTTTTTTTTTTTTTTTTTTAAATATTTTTTATTTAAATGATAATCAAATTTCATATATCATAAATAATGATAATAAGATGAATTTTATTTGTATAATATTTACGTCAAAAAATTTAATTGGAACATATTTTTTGATTCCCCAAGGTGAGTAACCCCTTTACTATATAATAAAATATAATAAAGGTTAAATGTTCCCGACTTTCAGATCCTCTGAACCTCCCTGTGTTGAAACTACAGCAATTTGTTCCCTAATTGTGTTTGGTATTCTAATAAAGACTATTCTTTGTAAGAAAGACAACTAGGAATCTTCCAGTTCCAGAATCAGGCTACATTTAAAGAACTACCGTGGGTATTGTCTTTCTTTATTAATCCTAAATGAACTCTCCTATTTTATGTAATATCCTAAGGTGTCTCCTGTGTGTCTCACGAAGATTAATTTGTAAGGAAACTATTCTATTAAAGTGTAAATTTTATTTGAATCCACGAATTAGGTACATGTATAGCCTTTTTGTTCTGAGGCTACATTGTTAAAAAAGGAAACGTGCCCATTAGGGTGGAGCAATTTTTTTTTCTCGTTTGATAGTGATCTAATAGTGAAAAGTTGGTGCCTTTTAGACTTAAATTAAGCCGTGGAAAATATTATTTGATTTGGTTTACAATAATAGCCTCCGAATTTTAATAAACGGACCTAATTTACTTCACTAAATTATTGCAACTATAGTTTATGTAAAAAAAATGAAAGGAATGCATGATCTTATGTTGATAACTTATAATAAGGGATGTGAGGGAACGCGAGAGGGGACAGCTAGCAACACTCTTGTCGCGTCGTCAGTCATCAGTGCGCTATTGTTTTTCGCTTGCGTTATACACTCGTTCGCCTATTTAATAAATATTTGTGAGATAAAAGAGAACAACCTACTTATGAAGATGTCATGAAATACTATGAATGGTTGAGACATCAACTAAAGTTGCAATTGGAGAGAGCCCAACATTTTCAGAAATAACAAATATAGTGACATCCAGAACTGAAAATATATTGCAAACTGCATCTATTCCGATAGAAACATAAACAAGGGTCATACAGATGTTAAAAGCATATATTTTAAAATGCAAAAACCTACTTAAGTCTATGAAGAGACTCTTCCCGGAAAAGTTAGAAAGTTTTCAGCAAAGCAGTAAGTAATTTTTTGATATTGCAGCATGCAAGGGTAAAGAATTCACTCAATGTATCTATCTTAATGATAAAAAGGTTCCTAAACAAGAATAAACCTTTTTAATTAATCAAAGAATCTCTCGGGGTATGAAAATAGGCAGAATCGATGTAACCGTTACGAAAAAGTTGCAAAAGACCCTAAAGAGGAAACAGGAACGAGAGAACCGCCCAACTACAGCCTTAAATACTTCGTCACCTGTTTTAGAAGTACTTCTTCGACATCGTCAACGTCCGAAAGGCTTAGAAGTTCAAATAATTTCATAAACACCATAAGCGAAGTATGGCGGTGTTATAAGACTGCTTGAAAAAAGGCTACAAAAATCGATCAAGTGGATAATTTGTTTACTCCACATGAACGAACTTCCTTTAAAATATTTGTTTCTTCATATTGATGGGTATACTTTGGAGGCAAAGTCTTATAATGGGCCATTGGGGAAAGTACTTGAGGCCTGTTAACGATTGTCTGTTAAAAATTTCAGCACATTGAAGGATTGATTCCAGAAATGGCCCAAGATTTGAGTACAGATCAACAGTACTTGCACAAGATTGTCTCAGCGGTCCTCTCATGTGATTTCCCAGAAAATCTGGCACATAAACCTCCAGGCAAAATGTTACACGCTCGTTGAGTCGCACGTGGTAATTGAATGCTACGTTTATTTGTAACAACAGAGACACCATCGAAAAATTTGATGATTTTTGCTACATTTGTTGTAAAAGTGTACGCACCATCTTGATTAAATATTAAAAATAAACTATCATGCACAGATGGCACGCGGCATATTTTTAACATAATTATGGCCTCCAGGTATGTACCAGAAGACCTAAAAAAGGTTATCGATCCTGTCGCTCAATGCCGTAGCTATTTTGCACATCCCGAAAGCATCCTTCTTGCAATGACATCTAATGACACATTCAAGAACTGGTAGCTCGGCGCATATTAAAGGCATGTAATATGCCTCAAACAACACCGAAGTTGTTTGAAGTGCCGTCTGTAAATTTCAATACTTCAACATATATTGATTTAATAAATTATCAGGAAATGACCACCGATTATGAAACGTTTGTCTGACCAATAAATTAAATATATCATTGAATCAGGTGGTGAGGGTGAACTGTTATTTTAAAGGTTTCCGTGCCATACTTAAGCTATTGAACGAACTGTAAAAATAACAACAGAAACTGCCACTTCTCAATGCACAAAAAACTCACGATTAGATGCAATGAAAGCCAAACTGGAATCACGAAACGTAATGCCCAATTTGAGTAAAAAAGAGATTTTCGAGCATATCGATTGTTTGTTTTTATAATATTATTATTTTAATTTGTTAATATTTTTGATTATAGAGTAATAATAAATATCAAAAATATATATTAAATATCATTCATTACTCATTTACTTATATTAAGCTCAATATTTAGCCATAACTACACTAAACTTTTTTCATTAAATTAAAAATGTTGAGGTCAGTGCGGGGCAAAAGACGTTCACCAGATGAATTGAAAAATAATATGTATTTTTATTTTAATATAAGGCACCAATCCCCCCCTATTACAACTTTAAATTACAAAAAAAAAAACCTTACATCCGTGCTCCACCCTAGTGCCCATACAATTATAAAATATTTGGAACTGTTAACACTGTAATGGTGTTGTTCTGTAAATGGGTACACCTATTCATTTAAAATAACTGTGTAATTTTTTTCAAATACGACCATAAAACACGTATGAAAGTCTTTACGAAATTATTAAATAATTACTTAAGATAAAGTATAGAAGTCTCACAAAGACGAAGCTCTTTATATGGGAAGGGTATATGGAAGTCTTTATACAAGGTTTACGACCTATACGAGCTTTTGAGGGACTATACTAGAGACATCTATGTTCCTATGACATAGTATTCATTATATCTCTTTATTTTGTTAATGTAGAATATTAAGCGATATTCTTTTTATATTTTTTATATTCCTCCGAAAAATTTAACATTTACACTTAAACAGTCCTTTTATTTAATAAAAACCTATCTACACTATTTTCTTTTATATTTTTGAAACGTCCTAATAATCTTCTGTGTAGTTATTAATTAAAATGATGTTTGGAAATGTGCGAGTATGTAGGTATATGAAATTTCATTGCATTTTTGTAGGATAAAACCTTCATACCTAAGTTCCATTTTGGTTATCGACCAATAAAGAGAAGAAAATCGATTATACGTTAAATCTTGTGCCACCCTAAAGCTAAACAATAAGGTTATATTTGAAAATATACTTTTATAGTCACCCCTCCTTCCCAGGCCGCGCGGCGACACGTGGAGTAAATTTCTATTAACGTAAATTTAGTCGACGTGGGATCGTTGTATTACAGCCTCCCAGTAGCTGCTACATGAATAAATAAGGGCCAAAATGCTGTCCCTTCATCCCTTCCTGTTACTCTTGCTTATCGCGGAATCTCTTTGCTGAGAAAAAAGTTAATGAAGTGTTAAGAAATAAATTTATTACGTTTTAAAGTAAATTTAAGCGCGATGAACTGAGAAAATTTTAATTATTTTCCATTCATGAGTTTTGAGAGCAAATTTTCGCAAATATTAAAAAATGTATTTTCTTAACATCATCATCATCAATATCTTTTTACGGTTGAGAAATTATAAAATTATAAATTACAAAAGGAAATTAAGGGTTATGCGCCCCTCGTAGTACAGTGGGCAGGACGCTGGCCTTATACAACGAAGGTTCTGGGTTTAATTCCTGGTGAGGGCACAATACATGTAAGAGATATTCTGAAGCATGGGTATTTTCGCAATTTCGCTTCGCTACAGTAATTTCGTCTCATGGCCTATTGTAGCGTTTTAAATTTTAAGGAATTAAAAAATATGTTATAGGTACTAGATATAAATGATCGCGGATTTCAAAGTCAATGGTCGTTATTGGTAATATAACACGATAAATATTGGGCACTATTTTATTTTGAAAATAATATTTTTAGGCATAGAATAATATTATCGTCAAAATTATTACATTTTTCAATATTGATCAATTGGCATAAAAGAGCTTGGGGTAGTAAAATATTAGCTTAGCATTGCGAACCCTGCGGGTAAACACGGGGCAAGGTGGAAATAACCTTTTAATTGGATATTATTTTTCTCAAACACTTACCTCCTAATTGAATCTAAGAGTGTTTAGGTTTAAATTAGACCAACACTTTCTATCCATCCTGTGCCGTTTGAAACAATTATTTTCTATGCGGGGTGGTAATTTACTTCTTCGCCACACCCGGTAGGAGTTATCTGCAGCACGAAGGGAATTATCTGTAACCCGGTAGGAACTATCTGTAACACGAAGCCATTGATTACGCGGAAAGTTTGATCGACTTGTCGAGATCAGATTGTGTTCTCCTTCGTCGGCTGCATGTTCCCACCAAGTGGCACGATGGCTGGCTCGCTTCGCGAAACCTTTATTTATTCGTACGTGAACTAACTGTTTACAATCCCTCAATCCCTTCAACGGTGAAAAGTGTAGAAGCAATTATTTTTATATTATATTCCATATTTTATACGCGTGAATAAAAAAATAGTAGATAAATACGGATAAACTGCCATGCGAAACAAAATGCCGAGCACCAGTCGGGCAGGAGACATCTCGTTCATGGTGTGGGCCACTCAGAATGAGCTAGATGTCGGTCGTCGCTGGGAGTATGTGTGCGTGTGTAGATGAATGTGAGTAGATATATGTGTGACTGTGTAAGTGTAGGTACCACACCACTTCGGAGAAATTGTACAACATTCAAAATCGGTTAAGTATGAATAATTAACATTTAATCCAAATATTAATACAAGACTGATGCTCCTGAATACTAAACCAAAAAAGCTCTGCTTAAACCGAGGCAAAGGCCTCTGATAAATTACCGAAGGCGGACAAAACAACACGATAAAAGTCATTGGGTACTGAATGTGAAAAATAAAGTTCCTGGTGCGGCTGCACAACAAATTAGGTGAGCACTAAATCCCCGATGCAGCATTATGATCCCCTGGCAGCAAATGCTGAAAGATTGTTGGATACCCCCTTGGAGAGCTCCGAAATGACCGAGGGCGATCTTGAAATGGACTCCGACGGCGACCGCCTTCGCCTGTGATCATCAGTCATATTTAGTGATCATATTTATCATTACAAACCGGGACAAAACATTACACCACCGATAGATTATTACTGTATCGATTATACTAAATTACATATAATAAATCACCAAAAATCGCCTCTATTCCGGTCGGTTCATAATTAATCTATGTGATTTACTCAAGCTTGGGTGTTTTGTGATGTGTTTCGCTTCTGTAATTGGGCCTCTTGGCCTGACGAAGCGTAAAAAATTATAATAATGCTTGGCGTAAGCCGAAGAGATTAGCGTATGCCTAAGAAATTAGGCGCAGAACTAGAGTAGTGGATATCATGGATCATGTAGCGAAGCTAAAATGGCAATATACATGTTGCAAAGCAAGATTCTACAACTCCCAGAGTTCTAAAATGGAGACCTTGGGAAAATAAAAGAGGCGTCGAAAAACCTCAAAAGAGATGGGCCGACGATATAGCTGCTGTGGAGGGAAATAAATGGCTACAGCTAGCAAATGGATGGAAGGGTATGGAAGAGGCCTATATCCAGCAGTGAAGAGAGGAAGGCTGAGAAAGAAGAAGAAGAAGAATAATACAATGTATAGTGAAACATAGAAAAAGAAAATACTACATTCGTATAATAAAATGAATTTTCATTAAAAACTAATTACAAATGTTTTTAAGAAAAAAATTCGTTTCAATGTTGTAGGTCCGATACCTGTATATAAAAAGGAAATTTTTTTGTTGTAAATACATACATCTTAGGATATATTAAACTGTATTAAAAATGATTAAAATGAAATGAGTTGAAATATTAATAACGTGAAATATCTTTA
Source organism: Agrypnia vestita (assembly GCA_016648135.1). Lineage (NCBI taxonomy): Eukaryota > Metazoa > Arthropoda > Insecta > Trichoptera > Phryganeidae > Agrypnia > Agrypnia vestita. The sequence goes on from JADDOH010008736.1 coordinate 109,602, forward strand.
GACATAATCTCAATCCAATCAAATGTATTATATAAATAATATACATATATAATGTGAACATATATTGCCGAATAATTAAAAATCTGGAAAAAGAAAAAAATATATACAAGTACTTATACGTATCACGATGAACGAGCAGAACCGTAACGAAGAATAAACAAATATTCAATTTCGCCTACGGCTACGAAACTCCCGTTAACATGCATGAATAAATTATTGTATCGTGCGCCGGGCAAGGCCTACAAAATGTCTACAGCGCTACGCCAACCGGCTATGGCGTAGCGCCTGTAAATATGTCCGGCAGACGTGCGGGGCGCGACCGATTTCCGCTACGGAGCAGAGGCGCTACGGGACTGGACGCGAATTAATTAAGCTTCGCTCGTATGTACGAAGCCTCCCCAACCCTGAATCAAATCAACTTGATAAACAGCATCGGTTAGACTTGGAAATGAATTCTCATTTATCCGCGGAATTGGAGCGTTTTATTATTTCTGTGTAAGCGTAAATCCACATAATTAGTTCACAACGAAAAAATGTATTCATTAATTTATACATTAAGGCATAAAAACACGATGAGAATAAGATTTTTTTAATATTAATCGTAAATTTATTATTGACTTTGAGTAACTAGTTGAGTTTTAATATTCGTCGAACCGTTTTCGGAAACAATCATTTCCTTCCTCAGGCTGATAAAACCTTGTCAAAAGCGTAGGAAAAAAGTATAACTTAGCTGCTGGTTAAAACACGAGTTGGAATACTAGAACTAAGAATTAAGATTGCAAGAAACAAGTTTTAATTAATGAAAATATACTTTGCTTTCACCACATATATATATATTGAAAATATCAACACGTTTCAGGGCCAATGGTCCTTTCGTCACGATACTTTATTGTAACTAGACTAAAAATCATATATCGAAGTAAAGATTAAGATATTAAAAATATAAAAAAATAATAAAAAAAAGTTTTAGTAAAAAATTGAATATTATAAGAAACCTGGTCCTTTTTAGAAATAGTTACTTTTATAAATATACACATTTGCCGTGATTTTATCTAATCTAAATATAATCATTTCTTTGCCTGTCATGACATTTTTAGATAATTAGAGTGTGACACGCAATCAGCACGTGGCTCATGTTGCGCGTCTCACGCGAGGGTCATTATCAATTATTAATATGTCCCGTGATTTTTCGCGAGTGTACGGCTAGTATTTAATGTTTAAAACCTAACTCTTAATTTTATTTATCATATTGTCTCTAATTCCTTCACTGTATAAAATGTATTTTGTAACATATTATTGGCCTATCCATAATATGTTAATTTATTGTACTTAAATGTCACACGTTGACTATGTTACCTCCATTATTAATCAATTAACTCAAAATCTACCCTGCGTATTGGGTGATGTGTGTATTGCTTGCGCGAAATGATTTTTGACCCTCTCTTTTCCAACTCTATTTTAGGAAATATAAGAGGCCATTAATTAATTATTTAAAATTTAAACTGTTATGTTTATTAAAGAAAATAATGAAACTAGCTTATAATAAAGGTTCAATTAAGTGAGAATCGCAAAAGGGGTGCGCATTTAAATAAATTGAGACAAACGTCGCAATTTCATTCAATATGAGGGTTGGACTCTTTGATAAAGTTCTTACACGAGAATAATTAAACCATTTAGATGTTAGAATGATTCCATTTCGAACAATTTAAGGGTTCGTTCATAATACACGCAATTTCATAGTTTGCGTGCATAGGGATAATTTTCGCAATATTCATTTCACTAATCAAAAGTTCTAAGTTTTCAATTATATTTAAAGCAAACGAAATAATGAAACGTCAAAATACATTTTTAAATTGGACTGGCAAACACGAACTCTCTGTAACAAACACAGTTCTCACATTGAATGCTACAACACACAAGATCTTCTGAACGTTGTGAGAATTGTGAGAATTATCTCCATCATAAAAATAATTATTTTTGACGATTCATGTATGTTCATACAGTTGCAGTTGCGAATATTATTTTTCATCGTTTTGACTAGTTCATATTCGGGTCTCTATTCGAAATATCACCAAGGTACCCTAAATAATAAAAATATTTACGATATTTCTAGTAGGTACGCCATTTTATTTTTGTGTTAAACAGCAGTTTATATCTAAGATAGTACGACAGTGTAAATGAATCAACATTAATGTAACTACCAGTAACATATAATCCATTGAATAAAGGAAGCGTCGCTGATATTTGATGATGTGGAACGTGTACATGAGTAGGGGATGTTAAATAAATATGAGGCGAGTTTTGAAGGTAACACGAACAGTACGCGTCGGTGAAAAGCCTGGCGTGATTGACCAAATTTAGAGGTCTTCGACAACTGACGACTTTTCCAGGACAGAAAAGTATAGCGATCTCTAGTGTTGTTTTTTGCCTACCCTATGGAGAAACGGTAATGGTAAATTAGTAAGTTAACACTAATTGTAACACGGTAATATTTTTATATATGTTATGTAGGTATATCTATGGTAATTATTTAGGTGATTATTAGAAAAATCACGGTTTATAATTACGCAAGGGAATTTTTACTGAAATTTGATACTTTTTACATTTTTTTGTAAGGGGGATCCAATAATTTGCGTTTGAAAATAATAAAATAAAAATATATTTGATTACCAATTCTAATAACTTATGACTTGAATATAAAAACGATAATTCAATGTGTAATTTCTTACAATTTTTATATAAAAGTGAACTTTCTTACATACACTATGTAAGCAATATGTGTATTCTGCTACTAATAATTCTACAAATTTATGCTTTAAAAACTATCTGCTTCAAATGCATTTACTAGCCATAAAGTCTAATTTAAAAAAATGGATTTAATTAGAGCTAGACAAAAATAACGCCATGAGTATCGCGTAAATATTTATGCCATATTTTTATTCCCTAGTGAAAATTAACTGTTGGTGAAATTAATAAAATAATGTGACGTTCTAATAAAAACTTGTCGACCGAGGAAAGATTAACAGTGCACAATAAATTTCTGGAACCATCATTAATGCAGTAAATGATGCCTGGATCCGGCAGAAGATCAATGTAGTGAAAATGAGATAACTCAGATTCAAATGTAATAAATCCAACTTTTCAAAGCAAGAAAACACTTTGTGGCTTGACATTATAAGAAATTTAACAAAAAATTAAATACTATGTTTTAAACCACTTAATTAAGTGGTTTAAAACATAGTATTTAATTTTTTCTTAAATTTCTTGTAATAAATCCATTTACAAAACGGTAGAGAATCAAAAAATTATTAAATAATGGAAAACTGATCTAAACAAAGTGAATAGAAATAAAAAATAATCGCTTAAGTCATTTGGTAGGCTGAATGAATGAAGAAATAATACTAAGAAAGATATATGAAACAAATATAGATGGTGCCAGAAAGAGAAGACGACCGCGGATGACTTGGCATGACAAGGCAAATAAGATACTGGAAGATGGTCCTGTTGAGAGCCTTAACAATTGACGTGCTTATATGCGAAGCCGTGTCAATGTGGATGAGGCGAGATTTGTGTATCAGGGCAGAAAAGTGTGGCGCTCCATCCTCTCTATCTATCCCCACAGAGAAACGCCGTGATAATAAGTTAGTTAGCTTAAAAATATATTTTTAAGTTTTTAAAACGTTTTGAACTAATATTGAATAAACATTAATTAAATTACATACTTAACCAAAGAACATCTTTATAAAATAAGAATGTTTTAATTTGTTAATTGGAATATTTAAGCAAACGAATGAGGCGGTATATCTCATAAAATATCCAACATTATACAAATGCGATGGAAGATGAGATAAAAAAAAAGTTTTTAGATATCTTGAAACTTTTTCCGAGCAGTAGAATCTGGAAGGAACATAAAAGTTGAAAGATAAAGAAAATTCGAGTCGGGGATCCCGATAGAATCGTTTAATCCCGGATGTTCAGGAGATATGGAGTTCATTGAGCTGATTAATGCTTCTTTTTCTTTTCTGCGTCTATTTACTAGCGTTTTAGCGAATGCCCCTCAAACATTACGGGTTTCGCATGAGTTAATTTTTTTCCAGCCAGCTTTTCTACCCTTATAACAAAGGAATTTTAACGACATACCTTTTACTAAATTGTTTAATTTTTTAGATTAATATCAAATGTAAGCTATGCCTTTGTAAACCTACATGAGATTTTTACTAATAGAGAGGTAGCACGCCACAAAATTTTATTAAATTGAACAATTATAATTCAAGTTAATATTTTGTACACTTTATAAATAGAATCTCTTCATAAATGTCACTCCAATATTTAAACATTTAATTAACTCTGGTAGACAAAGTGACATGTTATAATAAAATGTATTCTTCCAAACTGACCTAAGCACTTCTGCTATCATATAGGACAATAATCTATCATATAGGACAATAATCTATAATAATCTATCATATAATGCTATCGTATAGGTGGTCTCCAGGAAACTGGACTCAAACCATCGAATATTTGATCACCAGCAAGAATTATACTGCGAAACCGTAGATCTGTTGATATTTTAATTGTTTATTGTGTAAATAAAATATATAAAGGAGAATAAAAAACGTAGAAATCAAATTACGAAAACTATGGCGTCTCAGTAGACGTCGTTACACGCATAAATGTTAGCATCACCGCGTAACTGACGGGACTCTGAAACAAAATAGCAGGGGTGCGATTGTCGCTCGAGTAACGCAATACCATTTTAAAATTGTGGCTTGAATTTGTGAATGTTGTTGAAGTATAACGAAATAAAAACGTGAGTTTACAATAGAACCACCATCATCTTTGACATCCTTTTCGGCTCAAGTATTGATGAAAGCTAAATACTAAAGCCAACTTCATCGTTGACAAAACAATTTATTAGTACTTGTTGTCATAAAACCATAAAGATAAGCAGACTTAAAAAAAAGGCAAATGCAAAAGATTTCCGACAAAGGTGTTTACATCTTTGATGTCCAACTTCCATATAGCCGATAGCGGTACGGAAAAAAATCTTATACCTGAATAAATGAATGCTTGCATATATCTTCAAGGGTTCGTGAACCTTTATTTCGTTTAGAAAAATATTAAAAATCTTATAATATAAATACTAGCGACTACTTTACGAATACGTTTTAAAGTATTCGAATAACGAATGCTTAAAAACAGGCGAATATACTCGGGGTTCGAATATTCAAATATTGGAATTGAATTGGAATCGAATTGGAGGCTCTAGAAACCCATGGCATCGTATATTATCTACACTAGAGATAATCCGGGCAGCCATCATCACCCTAAGCAAATCGCTTCACTTTTATCTATGGGGAACCCTAAAGGATGTTGCGTATCGTATAAAACCAGCTACATTCGGCGTGTTTGATAAGAAATTCATACGGCTTACGCATTAATCTCACTGGACACTTTGTCCAATTTTGTTCAATCAGTACTTCACCGTAATCCAAATCGCTTTGATCACTTTTTGTAAACATAGAAGTTAAAAAATACATAAATTAATTTCTTGATATCAGTATAGGTAAATAAGATATCATAACTTATTTAGAGCTTTTGCTTTTGTTGAAGTATGCAGGTACATGTTTTTTTTACCATATCTGTATTTTAGGCTTGCTAATAGGCTGCTGTAGATTTTTTGTCAGATTTTTTGCACACTTTATATCTATAAGGTCGGAGAATGGATGGAATTTTGAAAAAAAAACATAGAAACATATGATATAAAAAATATTTATTATTACACAAAAAATCATCAATGTGATGACGGTGAATATGTTTTTTTAAATTCACCGATTCAGGGATCTTTGAAAGATAGTTATGCCTTCTGATTCACGGAAGCAGCGTAAATAGACCGGCTTCTGCGAGTGCTATCTTTTGCTGCATCGGAGGTTGAGTTTATCCAATTACCGACTGAAACTTTTCCACAAAACGTGCACGACTTTTAAAAAGCTTTTCCTCTTGATGGAATATCTTCTAGTTGAAATTTATCATTGGTGAACGTAGATATTACTTTAAAAATAAAATTATGATCAATAAACCTGACATGATGCCCACGCAAGAATTTTACGAGCTTTCTTATGGAATGACACAATGAACGCAGTTTTTTTAGCTCTTTTCATTCAAGATATTTTATATACTATGTGGTATGCCTGAATTTTTTCATCACAAGGTTTCAATAATAAAAAATTTGTGTAAGTCTTTTAGTACAATACAAGTATAATCTTTATTTTTTATTTATGTATATACAAAAATAAAATATAGCATTTAATATTTAACTGTAATTTCGGATATTGTATACGCACCGTATGTATTACCGAGAAGCGAATCTCGACGTTTCGTTGGATACTTATCCAACGTCATCAGGAGGACGACCTTTACCCGCGGAGGTGGAGGTCGGACTGATTAAACGCCCTAGAAAGCAGCACCTTTAATCAGTCCGACCTCCACCTCCGCGGGTAAAGGTCGTCCTCCTGATGACGTTGGATAAGTATCCAACGAAACGTCGAGATTGGCTTTTCGGTAATACATACGGTGCGTATAAAATATCCGAAATTACAGTTAAATATGTCTAACGACCGTGATAACAACCTTAACTCTTTAATAACATTAAAATTTCCAAATGTTTGTGTTATGCAATCAATCCTCTAAAGATATGTTTCAGCTAAAGATCTGTTCTGAAGGATTGATTGCATTGAAAAGATATGCATGGTCTCCTTAACTAGGCCGAGGTCTGTGCTAAAAAAGACATGTTCATCCATTGTATCCAACAGAAGAATCCATACATTAATAATTATGACCAATTTAATTAAATGAATCAATTCATACAAAGTATTAACATACAATTCACAAAATAAAACTAAAAATGTATATTTAAAAGAAAATATTTTCGTTCACCGTTATTTGAACACAAAGAGAGGAAACAACAGAATCTTTCCATTAATAATATTGTACAATCTTTAAAAATGTGAATATAAGATATATATACTCATATTATGCATTATAAAAGAGCTCAATTTTTAACAAATAATCAAATTAATAATTTTCCATACTGGAGAGTAGTATCATCATCACTTTTCATTTTCTATCAATTACGGGATGACGACCTCCCCAATTATGTCCAACTTCACGAAGTCCATTTTTACTCGCTGCCACATATTTCCACAGAATGCGGTATTAAAAATATTCTTAAGATATTTTAGATATTTATAACGTTAACTTTGTGGTTGAACATAAAAAATTAGTGAAAAATTTACGAATAAACTTATTGGATTTAACGTTAAACAATAATAATAACAGAATATAATTTAGCATCTACAGTAAACCTACGTACACAGATACCGTTATACGTAATACTTCAAACCACTCTTTATCGCGTAAACATTCCGCGTTCCATTCAATGATACATCGTCTAATGAATATATCGATGGCGGACGCCAATTTTCAAATAGAATTACAAATTATAAAACAAATTGTCATAAATAACGGTTACGTCCCAAATTTCATAGATAGAATTTGTCCAAAAAACAAAGTATTTTTATACGCGATAAATATTTATATCATACTTCACCAAATAATATAAATGAGCAATGGTGGAGAATATTATACAAAAGTGACTAAAACGTTTTATACTAATAATAGCTTAGGCAAACTTATAATAAATTCCAAAACTAAATTGTAATGACTGTTCGGCTTTTTATATACGTAAAACGGCAAGTAATTTTAATGTTAGAGTAAAGGAACACATTAGATGTCTCAATAACAATAACTTTTCTGAATTCGCAAACCATCTTTTGGAAACAGGCCACACGTTTAAAAGGAAAACAGCATCGAGATTCAACACATAAATAATAGAGGCCTTAGATTAGATAACTTAAACTAGAAATAAAAAATGCCTGAACACTAAAGCCAATATAATTAACAACCAGATAAATTTTATGAATAGCCCGTTACTTGACATATTCCCCATTTCGGCGTCCACATCTCAATTATCCCCACCATAGCTGTAACTACGCCCCCGTTCAAAAATTGATTCGTATGCTAGAATAGATAATGGATAGTCAGTTTGCGCCCATCTTGATGAAGATACGGTGGTATCGAAACCGGTAGTCGTAGAGTTAATAGGTAAGTAAAACCTGAGAACATTTTAAACTTTATTTTACGCTTTTCAACAACAGTTTTTTATCATGTTTAATCTAATATTAGTAAGAGCTTTTTGGAAGCGGTTCTTAAATTCTTAAAAGTATGATACACACATGAGGGCTAAAGTAATCAAAAAAACTAATTTTTTATTAAGATTTTTAACAATTTTTAGAAAAGCACTTAAAATATTCGCAATTTGAAACACTTAGTGTATCAAAAAAGTTTAATGTAGTAGCAAATATTAGGTATTTTTAAGACAGCAATATTAAATCTTCGCTTTAGTGTACGCAAATACTTCGCGTATCGATAAGACTCGAATTTTTTGAATATACTTTACTTTACAAGTACTTACAAAATACAAAGTTTTTATAGCTTCCTATTCTATTCAAATTATATTTTATTCAAATTCTGTGGAGATGTGAATATTATTACCTATTTGTAATTATTGAGCTATTCAAAATAGCCAAAATTCTCAGGCAAAGCTCCATCGACAGCAAGTGAGGCTTTCAAGAGAATAGCAATCTTCGAGTATGTCGGCCAAGTCACGAATTACGGTACGTTACTTACGTTAAGAATTAAAGTACGGTAAGTACTGCTGAGAGGTGCTACAATTAGGAAGCCAGAAAGCGCAGTTCCGCAAATACGTTTAATTGGATGACAAGCTTTGACGATTGTCCAAAGACAAACCAGCAGTAAATTAACAAGTTCTTAACAATCATTTTGAACATTATTTCCAGTTGACCTAAATGTAACAATAAGAGAGATAGAGTGTAATATGCAAAATAAACACAAATTATTGAATAAATCATTAATTAAATACACGATTGTGAATAATTATTATAAATACGTTAATGCTATGTTTCGAAATGGATTTAAATATAACTACGTTAATGCTGTTTCGGAATGGATTTAAATATAACAAAATGGTTAATATTATTAACTGCAGTAGAACCTAAGCTATTACTAATTTTTTATATCCCTGATAAATCATTTCAAACGATTATTCCAATTTATGTTTGGAGATAGACCTAATAACATTTAGCAAAAACAGCTAAAATTTTATTAGTTCTATTAATTAGGTTTACATTCCATCAACAATGCTTACACATGGAGTCACAAATTTGCTGAATGTTTTAAAATAACTTTATTGTGAAATTGACAACTGAATTAAATTGATAATTTTATTTTTAAATTCAAAGGTGCATTAAATATAATATTTTCCACTTCTTGGTTATTCTATTCAATTAAATTTATGCACTTTTATTTTAAACAGAAATTAAAATATAAAAATTTTTAATCTCTTTCTGGGTTCATTGTGATCTACATTTTGTTTGTTTTTATTTAAAATTATTTTATTTTTCAACAAAATGTTAGTTATGTTAGTATATAACCACTTACTTACTTAGAGATTTTTAGTGTACCGGTTTCGAGACGTACCCGTCTCTTTGTCAGGACTACCACTGAACTAGGATGTAACCTTCGGTTAAATTAACGCGCATTTGGTTGGAAACTTAGTGCATGTTAGACTTCGATTGGATTAACACGCACGTGAGAAATATTTAGGGAAGTTGTTAGTGTGTAAATAATACTATTGTTGTGGTATGTAATGGTACACATTTAGTGTAGTGGTTATCCTGACAAAGAGACAGGTACGTCTCGAAATCGGTAGACTAAAATCTCTAAGTGGTTATATATTAACACAACTGACATTTTTTTTAAATTCCTGACCATAAAGTTAATACTTTAAATATTAAAAATATGAATAAAATTTTATTATAAATTTTAACAATAATTATTATCGATACAATAAGTTATTGTTCTATTCGCTATTGATATAACTGCTTACTGGAGAAATAATATGTGCTGGAATCGACATGAATCTTGACTGTCTCGACAATTCTTTTTTCTTTCTTTGAACGCTTCGTTCCTTTGAAAATATGTAAAGGGGTTTGTAAATATAGGTTTGCTCTAATCGCTTACAAAAATTATTTTTGCTCGTTTTTTGGCGGCTTTGCTATCATTGAGGTCCTAAAGGTTTGTTTACTCCCTTTGGGGTAGTTCCGACGCACATATCTCTTTTAGTTTAACCCGCAATCCGTCCCAGCGATCCTTTGTCTTCGTACAGCCCTTTCGATACTACTTAGTATCGGGTATCGAATTAGTCGGTAATTCTAGTAAAATCTTCTTAATTTGGCCTTTGACACGGCGAGAGAATTATAATTTGTAATCAGAACTAATAAAGACTGCCCGTGTTTGCTCCAACCTTGGATGGATTAATAAATTGTTAAAAAAGTAAAAAAAAAAATATTCATTTTGTTATTATTATTTATTATAATAGAGAATCTGAACCTCAAATATAAAATTTACGCTACATTGATAAATTTATTAATTGCACAGTTATATGAATTCGAAGTACTTTACAACAAACATTAGCCTAATACATATCTTAAAATCAACACACATAATAGATATGCATGCATAATAGAAATTATATACATGTGGAAAAAAAGTCGTACATAGATGAGATTTTAGCATAAGATAGAAAAATTCGAAATTATTTATAAAATTTAAAGCATTAACTTAACACAAATTAAACTATGTTCGATACTGAAACACGAAATTAACTTATCTTTTTTTAAATGCGTGAGTAAAACCAAATTCAGGAAGAGCTGATGCTATATAGTGCAAAGTACCATAATATTAATAATAATAATAATAAAACAACGAGCGATGTCAATCCTTTATAATACATACATGATACGTAATATATCTTTTTAATAGTATGCGATAAAATATTGTGTAATATTAGTGAAGACTAGAAAACGTGAGAGACACAATGAAAAATAAATAAAATAATGATAGAAATAACGAGATAGTCGGTAATAAAAATTAGGCTAAATAGAACGAAATGTCTATAAAATAGCAAGCAAAATAAATAAACTTAAATGAGAATGTATTTATATGTATGTTCTGAGAACACAATTACTGGATTTGTCCACTGCGGGGTTATTATTTAATTAATAGAAATCATCAGATCAGAAAATAATTATAAAAATATTATTAAAAATAAATACTGGTCTATAAAAGGGGTTAAAAAATTTAAAATATTGTTTTTCAGGCATATTCTAATACATATGTTAAATAATTCGGAAAGATATTTTATATACCTACATTAAAAATATAGAGGTATCATTGCCAGCTGCGAAACCTATGTATACTGTTTCATGAGAAGGACTACAGATGTCTCTAACTTATATGGAAGGTTATATGAAATATACAACTATAAAAGTACGAAAGGTACTCAGTGAAAATTTGAAAGCTACATCGAAAATCGGACAATGGGGATGGAACCATAAACTGACAATTTTTTTACGACAATTTTTACATTTCGTGGTTACACTAAAGATCATCCAACCACGCAGGGCCAGACATATTCAAAGAATGCTTCCTAAAAGGTATCCATATATGGCACTACATCAGCAACCCAGGGAACTTTACCATGGAGAAGATCCTGAAGACGAGGAATAAAAATATTTAGATAACATTAGATAATATTTAGATAACATAGATAACAAAGATAGGCAGTGACAAAACTACTACTTGAGAAAGCGAAGATTCTCAATAGATCGTAGCCAAGTCGTGATGAACAGAAAGATACAAATCCCGCGGTGCCTCTTGTGAAACTGGCTAGGACTGGGAATTATTTAAAACTTCAGGTACACTGTGGTAACAATGATAACTGACCAAAAACTCAAAACAAATGATAAATTGTAATAATTATGGTTATCTACTAACGACTGCATGCAAAATGTCGGCTGAAATTTACGTAATTAGGTTTTCCCGCCTTATTTCTACGAGGCGAAATGAATAACGGCTAATGAACTACCCCCAATTTCGGCTTATCTTAGTTTGCCGCATCTTCTGGGCACTTCCTCTTCTAATTATTGTGATTGTGAAACCAACAATTGCTATTTTCCATTTCTGTTTAATCGTGTTTAAAGTAAAATATTACGTAGAGAGGTCGAGGGCGACTACAAAATACTTACCTCTCACTGTATGGATTTGTTATAAAATACCTAATTAACATTACCTAATGATCCATATAAAGGTCATGGGGTACATCGGATTTAAATGTACCTATCTATTTCATCATTTTCATCGTTTGATTTATATCAAATTAATTAACCCCTAATGTTTGACTTTTATCATCGGCTGTCAAAATAACAAAAAGACAATGTTATTGTCAAAACACATTGTAAATTTGGCGAAAGTTTTCCGGAGACTGTTTGAAAAATCTGTGGGATTCTTGGTATTAATATTTAAATTAACGAATCTACCATTCAAAGATTAATTAAAAAATTGGAAGAGCGTTTACTCATGTAGAACTTTTTTGGCGTAATTGTGATATTTGATATTTACATATTGGTTATAAATGTACTTATATTAATTCAATAATACGATGTTTTAGGGATATGATAACACTTTAGAATAGTTTAATTATTTATATTTGTTTTTGAAGTGTCACAATTGTAACTGTTTTTTTGGTAGGTTTGTGTTAGCTAAAATAAGAGATAAATGTATTCAAATCGTCGTGAGATGTCTATTTATAGCCGTTACATCGCAGACATGTGATGCGAAAAATCAAAAAACGTGTCATAACTATTTTTGAAAATCATTTTCAAAAAAAGGTCAAGTGCCTACCCACTTTCATGTTTTATCGATTTTCGGCGTAAAACGGTTCCGTATTCAAAAGTTTCCGATCTATACATCTTTGATAGTCGCATTTAATGTCTAATGAATGGCTGTGTTTTTGTTTTGAAAACGAATATATGAAAATTATGTCGTTTTTCCAATAAACAATTATTCAAATATCACTTTTAATCACTTTTGATATTGTGAAAACCCAACACTTTCTTTTAAAAAAAAACATCGACAATAACATGAAATACAAAAATCTGTACGAGAAGCTCATTGCTGAAATGTCGATCACACACCTAAAATCGGTTCTAATTTTCAATTAATGATATATAACTAATCAATCGTCAGTATTTGAATTGAGCATCTTTGTGACTGTTAATAGATTCAAGACGGTCGATTTTACATTATTTATATTACTGGAACACTAATTTCAGGTGAATAAATTTTTCACAATTTAAAGGATGCGCGCGTATTTCGTGGTCCCGCATCCCCGCTACACGCTGCGCGCGTGCAACTTACGTTAGAATGGAAATTTTACTCTGAAAGAGAAAACTGGTGTAACAATCAACAAACATTTTTTTTTTCAAATAATTCCGGAAACAGATATCCAACGCTCATCAGATAATCAAATTCCATAATTAATCTTAACGTGTCTGCTTTATAAATCAATAAAAATTGTCCAATTTTATATATAAATATACGGTATTTCATTTTAAAATTCATTTACTCTGTTAGTGATGTATGTGCCATCATATTTGGAGCATTATGTATACATACATAAATATAAGTATTCAAAAAACGGAATCCTTCGTTGAATATTTAATAATAGTGCATCTAAAAATATCATTTCTTTTTGCTTTTTCAATCAAAAATATTATTCGATACAGACAACAATGAAAATAACAAAATTATTTGTGTTTGGATCGCAGCATGAAAAGAAAACAATTACTTGAAAAATAAGTATCCAAGAAGATTTTTAAAACGGCCATATTTCTTAAAATTGTATTAAAACCACCAGCACGAACCATTTTATTCACGCAGAAATCTTTTTTACAAACTCCAGAGCAAAATTAATATGATTCCATCAACATTTTTTCGTTCATCTTGTCAACAGAGGTTATTTCAAGATGTAGCCATATCCCAAACAAAATAATAAATTTTCTTTTTTGATACTTTGGGAAATATTTTCCATCACATCAGATATATAATTTCAATAAACATTTATCTTTATAATGTGTTTTTCAGAAGAGTGATAATATTGTTAAAATATTCAATCATTCTTTAAAAAATATTCATTTACTTCTTGGGGATATTTTGAGTCCCAGGAAAAATCGTGGGACAATCTGAATATTATAGATAAATTCATTTTCAAAACATAAATTCACAATAATTATGAAAATGCTTTGAATACAAATGTTGGACAAAATCCAGTGATTGTGTTCGTAGGACATGCATGTAAAAATATTGATAAAATAAAAATTGGTCTATAAAAGGTTAAACTGAAAATACTAATTTTCAATTAAAATAAAAATTGGTCTATAAAAGGTTAAACTTAAAATACTAATTTTCAGCCGTATGCATTAAACAATTGCGAAGAATATTATATTATACAGGGTGTCCCGTATCTCGACGTCAAATCGAAATGGGGTGATAGGCCAAGTCATAATAGTTATCAGAAAAATATTTTTAAAAATTAAGAAAACAGTTAGTTAAAACTGGGAAATGTATTGATTTTGAACACTTGGTTTGGTCAAAAAGTGACACTTTCTTCCAAGCTGGAGCAGTTGGCTTTGAATTTTGGACAAAAGTTTACAGAAGCATTATTCAGGATTACACAATAATAAAAAAATTGAACAAAAATAAAGATTTGTAGCAACAGGAGTGAAAAGGCTGTCACAGGGTGTAGATTTTTTTTAAATGCTTATAATTTTTAATGATTTTTTAAAATATTTTTCTGATAACTATTATGACTTGGCCTATCACCCGATTTCGGCTTGACGTCGACATACGGAACATCCTGTATAGGTAGAAACATTAAAAAGAATTTTGCTTCATACTCCGCTTAAAGAAAATATAGAGGTATAGTTACCAGCGGCGACATGTATACTATGCCATGTGAATTACAAATTTTCGTCCGCAGACGGCTATAGCATCATTTGTTTTAATACTTTAAATAAGACATGGATGTTCTTACGGTAGAATCGGTGAACAATACATTGTGTAAAGAGATCACTTAAGTCCAATAAGGATGGTCATATATCTTTATAGGGTGGTCATAAGCACAATGACCACCCTATAAAGACTACCATACATTTTCCCCATATATGTAAATGGCTTCGTGTCTGTGGAACTTAATTGATGCTTATCCCTCTGTGGACAAAATTCAGAACATAGATATTAAAATATTGTTAAATTTTTATTTACTTTATTTTAATGAATATTTTTTAAATCTTCATACATCTGATAAAGAAATGCAAAAATTTTCAAATGCAATCCACTTAAACAAAAAATTATTAATAACGTGTATAATTTTAGTGCTGCATAAATTATCAATAAACCTAAAATTTTTCCATTTCCAAATATTTATGATACATTTGGCGTGTTGCAGTAATGATCCGCGTCCACGCGATGCAATTAGATTTTTTAGCGTGAATTTAAAAATTCTAGAAATTTCATAATGATGGCCTTCGAAATTTTTTTTGTTTTATAGACGAGATTACTAATAAACTTAAAAATGTATAGATTTACGATAGCTGTGATCAACAGCAATATGTTAGAACTGGTAACATTAAACTCTTTACAATGATAGATATATAGTACTTATTAATGATAACGCACATTTAAACTTACTATCATCTTCGGCTCAATATAGAACATGCCGGGTTATGTGAGAGGATCATACGCAAGTTATGGAACTCTTCAATCTACCCTCACTGCACCCGTATTCATTCACTGCAACCGCCTTATTTTTACTACCTTTTTACTATTGCAGAAACTCTCAAGTTCGATTCGAAGTTTACAATTCTCTAACCTTCTCCATTCTCCTGTTTTAGACCGTAAATCTTACGAAAAACTTTATTTTTAAAAACCTTTTATCTCCTCTCTTAAGGCAATATAAAAGAGCAAATTACATGCGCACGTATACATAACATAATCAATTGATTAGGATTGCATAGAGTTAAATTCGCACCTACGAACTCGATCAAGGCGATCGTCTCCCAAAGTGAGCGAATTCACAATTTTTTCTCATATGTTCTCTTGCGTTTTTTATCATATTTTTATATGACTAAGATATCATATTAAAATTTATTCATTAGGATCTATATATTTTAAATACTAATATTTTACTAAAGTAACACAAACCAAATTAACCAGATCTACGAAGTTTAAAAAATGAAGAAAATTGCTGCACTTTGTGGGCCTTTTATGACTAAAAGGCCATGTGAGATGTATTTTTTTCACAATAATATTTTAAAGTAAAAAATTATCCTAAGCCTTTCAAAATTATTGCAAAATTGTAAGTAAATAAACTAACAGATTTTTCAATAATTTTGATAGGTTTAGGATAATTGTGTACTATAAAGTATTATTGTGAAAAAAATCCCCCGCTCCCGACAACTCCCGCCCCATGTAGTAGATAAAATGTATTCTAGTCTTAAGTTAGTATATTACTGAAGATGATGCAGTAAGCATCGAAAACGTTTTAATTAATTTGTTTAATTAAACTGTCATTGTGTGAAGTAAACAACGTTGTGTTTTATTCATAGTTATTTACAGTGAACTTAAGTTAATCATGAAAATTTCGAAATATTATGAATTAATTACATTATTGTAATTTCAGCTTAACTTTTATAATATATTGCATTAGATACATTTTATTTATTTACCTCCCATGCGAGATAGTGTGTGCGCGTCGAGCCACACGTTATAGTGAATATTATTTTACACTTTTACAGGATACAGCGCGAAACACAATGCACGTGTCGAAAATTGTTGCTCGCGGCGCCAGTACGCGGAATCCACCCCTACGGCCGCATTCTTCAGGGTAAGTTTTTAATTAACCGCAGCCGCCACGGCGTCGGGGGTTGCGGCGAAAAAATTGCAAGGCGCATTTCGTAATTATTTATCATTGCCGCTCCGCCACGGCAGGCGGTATGTTGCTGAAGCCTCATTAAAACAAGTCTTTTTATTACAAGATAAGTGCGGGGTTTTTTCTCTGACTTGATGGCTGTGAACACTTTTTCGCAATTTTTCATGCCACTTGCGCTAGACACCTTACAATTTTTAAGGAAGGAAAAGCGTACTTGCGTTTTCTGTACTCTTTTAAAAATTTTGCCTCTAAAATATTCACCTATTTTCCAGGATTAGATTTATGGCTAGTTTAATGTTTATTTTTGTTATTCTTTTATAATATGCTTGTATATACAGTATATTTTGAATATCACATGAAAGTATTCATTTTATATCATCATCATCATGTCGTCATATTATTAATACCATACTTTAAAAATATCTTAAGCATTCTAGATACTTTGTACATAGCATTTTATGCCTATAATGGATATGTATATAGCAACCTAGATTAAGTTAGGTTTATAAAAGTTTTGACCGACAAAAATAATTGAAAGGGGTAACAATGTGTCAGTACGCTTAATTGTAACATTCTGCGAAGCGACCCTCTATTGGCATTAGTCGAATAATTCAGTATGCTATAAAAATATCAGACCTATTTGGTCTCTTCAAAATATTATATTAATAAATGACTCACAGCCCTGCACTCTTGCTGCAGCCACTGATTAGTTTACATGCACCTTCTAGAAACACAAGAGCACTTACACTATTTTATTGTATCTATCACTAGCTGATTGGCCCGGCTTCGCTCGGGACCATAATTCGGTAAGCATAGAATTGTGTTGACGTCTCTTTTTTGCTGGTTTCGGCACTTGTGGGATTGAATTGCCCTGCTGGACCGTCTTCGCTTTGCTAAAATATCTGTTGATATTTTAGCGCACAATCGTAACCTTCTAGAGAGAACCTTCCAAAACTTTCTAGAGCATTTGATATCTTAAAGAACTTTCCCTTTCCAGAACCTTCTAGAGCATTATAATTCTTTCTGGAACCTCTAAATCCACCGATGCACTCCCCCACTCAATTTGAAACCTTATAGATCTTTCTAATAGCTTGTAGAACTTTCTCCTTCCAGAACTTTCTAGAGAATTCTCGAACCCTCTAGAACTTTCTGGAACCTTTTAAACTCGCCGACATACTCCGCAATTCAGTTTGGAACCTTATGGAACTTTCTAAAACTTTCTCCATCCAGAAATTTGTAGAGCAATCTGGAACTTCTCTTTATCTTCTGGAACCTTCTAGACACGCCGATACACTCCGCTCCTCAGTTTGGACTCCTGTAGAACTTTTAGGAATCTTCTAGAACGTTCTCCTTCCAAAAGGTTTTAGGGCTTTATCGAACATTCTGGAACCTTCTAGACTCACAGACACACTCTGCCATACTGTTTGGAACGTTCGGGAATCTTCTAGAACGTTTTTCATCCAGAACATTCTAGAACTTTATCGACCATTCTGGAACCTTATAGAGTCACAGACACACTTCGCCACCAGAACTCTTCTAGAGCTTTATCGAATCTTTTGGAACTTTCTAGACACACTGACATACTCCGCCAATCAGTTTGGGACCTTATAGAACTTTCTAAAGCTTTATCAAACGTTCTGGAATCATCTAGACTCACTGACATACTCCGACACTCCAACCTTTAAGAACCTTCTTGAACATTCTCTTTTCAGAACCTTCTAAAGCATTCGAGAACCTTTATGAAGGTTCTGGAACCTTCTAGACCCCCAGACACACTCCACCACACTATTTGAAATGTTAGAGAACTTTCTTCAGAATAATAAAGAATCTTCTAGAACGTTCTCCTTCCAGTACATTCTAGAACTTTATCAAACCTTCTACAGTCACCGACACACTCCGCCACTTTGTTTGGAACCTTACCTTTCGGATCACCCGACAAACCAACATTCAGATTTTTTTCAACAACACATTTTTGAAAACGTACGTAAAACTCGTCAAACTGATGAATTTAAAATTAAAACTTATTTGCTTTCATAGTGGGTAACTTAAAAACTGAAATAAAAAAGTATGAATAATAATTTATTAATTACCATATCTAGAAATTGTTTTAAATATTCTGATGTATTTTATTGAATGCATTGCTGAAAAAATGATAATAAAATGTAATTCATATTTAAAAATAAAACTTAACATTACGTAATAATGTTAATATATGTGAAATGAAATATTAGGAAAAAATATTCTTCAAACATAGTTTTAAATTGATCAGTCATCAAATATAGTTTTTAATTTATACTTCGAACTTGCTTGAGACTACTGGTATGATGGGAGATCAATGGACAATTACATGTTTTCTGGATTTTTACGTACAAAGTATGGAAATACAAAAATTATTACAAGTAAGTTCATATAATTATTTTTATGAATATATATTAGGTCCTTACATATGAAATTGACGTTTAGTATGGGAGGAACATAAAGCCGATTTTTTTTGTTATAATATATTTATTTAATCAAAGTATGTACCATTGCTATCTATGCACTTTTGCCATCTCATAGGTAGTTCATCGATCCCTTTACTATAAAAACCATTCGGACGGGAATCAATAAAATCTTTGAAGGCGGTTTTGACTGTCCCATCGGAGTTGAATTTTTTCCTTTGCAAGAAGTTATCCAAATTTCGAAAAAAATGGTAATCTGTTGGGGCAAGGTCCGAAGAGTACGGTGGATGTCTTAGACATTCCAATTGAAGCTCCTCTAATTTGGTAGCCGTCTGTTGTGCAGTGTGTAGTCTAGCGTTATCATGAAGCAGCAGTGGCCTAGAGCGATTAACCAGCCTCGGTTGTTTAGCAGCTAGCTTTTCCATCATGGTTTACAGTTGCTGACAATAGACATCTGCCGTAATCGTCTGGCCAGATTTAAGAAAGCTGTAGTGAACGACACCAGCACTAGTCCACCAAACGCTCACAAGTAACTTTTTTTTGGAGTCAATTTTCGCTTGGGGCATGGTTTGGCTGGTTCGGCAGGGTTCAGCCATTGCGATGAGCGCTTCCGATTATCGTACAGGATCAACTTTTCATCACAGGTAATGATTCAATTTAAAATCCCTTCATTATTGTGCCGGTTGAGTAATGCAACGCAGCAGTCAACGCGCGTTTGTTGATTTGCTTCACTCAATTCGTGAGGTACCCACCTTTCAAGCTTTTTCACCTTACCAATTTACTTCAAGTGGATTAAAACAGTTTTATCACTAACACCGCAGCCTGCAGCTAACTCGGATGTGGTTTGCGATGGATCCGCTTCCACAATAGCCTTCAATTCTTCATTATCAACTTTGGTCTCCGGCCGTCCACGGGGCTTGTTCTGCAGGTCGAAATTTCCAGAACGAAAACGTTGGAACCAAAAACGCACTGTGTTTTCTTTTGCGGCACCGTCGCCATACACATCATTAATCCTTCGAGCCGTTTCTGCAGCACTGGTGCCACGGTGGAACTCGTACTCGTAAATAACGCGATATTTCAAGTTTTTCATTTTATAAACTGAGTGACGCAAAGAAAAAAACAATTGAGGAAAAAACAAATGAATTATAATTTTCAAAACACAAATACATGAGTAAATAGCTGTATAAATTTGGATTTGGAATTCCTAACCAATGAGAAGATATTTGAGATCAAATTTGCCAGTACGGAAAAACGCCAATTTCATATGTAAGGACCTAATATATCCAATTCAATGTTTAAATAAAAATATTGACATTCAACTCGGGGAAAGTTTGTAAATAACCATGAATATTATTATCTTTTAATTTTGACCGGTTTCGATGCAACCTAGGGTTCAAAAAACTTTTATTTTTTAAATATGTGTCCGAAATGTATGTCGAGTTAATATTCGTTTATTTTATTACTTACTTACTTTAGCGCTTGTGTTGTGAAAACGGTATTTACATGCTGGTCTCCTGGGATAAGGCTCGAGCCCTCAACCATTGAATCTTTGTGTGTCCTGGCACCACATAATCGCTGACCAAATTCAAATAACAAATTCGATCTTGCAATCTATTTTTAATTTTATCCTAATTTTAAAATATGTTTTTCCCTTCCGCTGGTACTCGCCCAGCATTTGACCAAAGATACTGGAAATTGATAACCAATTTCTTTTGGTTCTGATACGGGTTGTTCGTGTAGAGATACCGTCTAGTACTTCCCACGAATCGATGAAGATACCTGTATAATTATTTGATTTGTCCAATTTATTTTGCATGATGGTGAATGTTTTCGGTTTCGCCCTGCATGCATATTCCCCCAGTGAACCCGAATGGATTCTCATTATTATAGAATTGACTTTGTGATTGAGTTCTTTACTGCTTATTATTTATATTATTGTTTACTTGACTGCTTATTCTATATACTGTATTATTAACTAAGATTTGATGTATTAGATTTTCTTTTCTTTCCTTCCAATTGTTATATAATTAGATTACACTACCTATACCTTTGATTGTAAGTGGTTATCCCTCACCACACACAGAAATTAATTCTTTTTGGTGAGGTATACACACACAAAAAATATCGATTTGTAAACATTTATGTATGATTGTAGAAAAAATATATATATATATATATTATTAATTAAATAAAAATAAAAATAAAAAATTTTAAAAAATACTCATACAACTAAAGCTTTTGCATAAAATGCATTTATCGATCTCGTATAACTAGTGAAAATTTAGTGTGCACGTTTAGAAGTTTATTGACACATAAATTTAATATTACAAATTAAGGATTATATTTATTTTCCTGTTAAGATGGAACAGAATCCTTTAAAGCGGCATCAAAATAATACTAAAATAAGCTGTCTTCTACTTCAGTAGTTTAACTGTCTAAGGCGATATTGTCACTTCAAATGTTAAAAATAATTTTATTCGAAAATATACATGTATATATGTGAGAAATAATATATCGTTATACTTTAAATGTAATATCTACTAACTGCTAGAAGTTATGTCCGACAACACTTAAGTACAAACTAAGTTTCGTCGAGTGCTTTTATCCTAAAGTGCCCTGCGAAACAATATGTTCGCCTACATTGCACAAGAAATTATAACAGAATGCGCTTCGGCTCACTTTGAATAAATTTATATATTATTTGTGTAAATTATACTTAGTCCAAATTTAAAAAAAACTCTTTCTTATTATTTTTCAAAGCTTATACCCATCATTTGGGGTTTACTTTCAACCAGTGCCACACTTGTCATGTATTTCAATCATTGGTTGTCTAAGATTTTAATGTCCTTTAGGATCTTTGACCACTATAACGTTAGTGTATTCCACTGCTTCTTCAACCAATTTCAATGTTAAGTGGTACTTTCAATAAGTGGTCCCTGTTTTTCTACCATACCAACTCAGTCTTCATTCTAAGATACAAGCAACCTTGAAGCTACCTTAGATATATTTATTTCTTACCTTCGATGCTAACATCTTCCATGTCATGCTGAATGTATTCATCTTCATTTTCTGCTTTTGCTCATTTTGCTTATGTACTAAAGGTTGTTATTATTAATTGAAAGCAATTTCGCATGAATTAAAGTACTAAAAATCTAAATAAAAATAATTTACAATTGTGAAGTAACTACTGGCTTAAGATATTGAGACCGAAAGGTCGACAAAATGTATTTAAAACCGAAATGGGTTTTTTTATAGCGCTCCTGGAAATCCATTGAATCGTGATCCCTTTGAGGAACCGGGGTGCAAAGGCACGTATTCCATATAAATTACTTCCAGGGACAGTTTCTTCCAAGCGCGATCACCACAGGGTGGATTCCTTTATATTATTTGCTTTTTGTATAGTTTTAACTTAACCTCATCTCCATTAGAGATTGTGAAATGTCAACTTTTTTTTCAAAATTAATTAGGAATATCATAGATTTATTTTTTAAACTAAATACTGAAATAATATGAAACTGAACTTTTTAATTTTTTTATAAATAGTTCACGAATGTCACAGATACAAAATAATACAAAAAAAATATTTTCAAAAAAATCTAATTATATCACGAATCACAATTTATAATAATAAAAATTCGTGCATGTACTCTTGTATGCGTGTAGAAGTTATAATTCTACAAACCAAAACTTTCTTAAAAAACGATCGAACTATTCTTGAACTCGCATGTAAATGGAATCTGAAAGCTGACAAGAATTCAATATGGTGTCGTTAGTTCTGGTATCGCATCTCCGCTACATGCTCCGCTGCTACATGTCCCACTACATGTTCCGCTACATGCTGCATGCGCAACTTCCGTTACAATAAAAAAATTACCATGAATCCGCCAAAAGAAGTATAACTTCAAAAAATATTTTATAATGACTTTGAAGAATAATGATCAATAAATTCGATGAAGAATTCAATATGAAAATAGCTCTTTATACTGGTTTAATGGGTAACCTTGTTTTTTTTTACATTAAATTTCCAAAGATAGAAAGAAGTATTATAGTTAATTCTGTTTTTAGAAGTTTTTAAAAAGTGAATCGTTCATGTGCCAGATAAATTATTGTACGTGCCATTTCTTGCACGCATGCTAAAGGTTCGCAACCACGGGTTATGATATTTCGTACATGATTTTATTTAGAATGCAATATACATATGTGGAGTATAAAAACAAGAGCAGCAATATCTAAAAAAATAAAAAAATGTTCTAAATGCAGTCACCGAGGATTACTAATATAAAATGCATTGAATTATAGATTTTATATATCTATCCTTTCCAAAATCATGTTTCATATAAATTTATAGGCTATATTTCGTATAAAATCTCGAATTCAGTACATTTTAAATTAATAATCTTCGATTACTGCATTTTTTTTTGGATATTGCTGCCATTGCTTTTATACCACACATATCACATAAACAAGTGAAAATTTTGAAATGGTCTCGAGATTCTCAAAAATAATTTTTCGAGAAACAAGATTCTTGAAATTTCGGAATAAAAATTTTCGAGAAAATAGATTCAAAATTATTAAGAATTTCTCGAGAATTCTCGAACGAGATATATTAAGACATTTTATGTAAATGGTGTATATTTTTTATGTGTCGAGTATGCTTCATTGTAATATTAGTCTATGGTATATTCAAATAGTCTTATTAATAATTAATAATAAATAAATATATATTATTAAAAAAATACATATTTATTTAATCAAATTAAAAGATGTATAGAAAAATCTATGTATCCAAATAATATATAACCGAATCCGAAACATGGGAATAAAATGAATATGTAGTCTTTTGAGAATGATAGATATGTTTTCCATTCATCAAAAAGTCATGTTTCCCAACATTGCACTTTTTAATACACTAATACGATTATGTATAATATGCAGAGTGTATCAGTGTATTAGTAGCTATCCTTGCAGTGATGGGTTGACGGCGCGGGTCAGTACGTAACTGACTTTCAAGGTGGACGCACGTTTATTTTTATAGAAAAGCTGAAGTTGGAGTGCAAAGTTATAAAACGTTCACTCTATCAACTTCATATGCAATATAGGCTGTACCTATGTATATCAATAGTTAGCGGAAGATACGAAATAACTAAAAAATACAGGTTATTCAAAATTTGGCAGTGGAATTAATTAATACATCATCTGAAAGTACTACCAAAGATATAACTAAAACAAACAATAAAAAATTATAAAGCTAAGATCTATGCCTATTAATGCTATCTTATAGTATAAATTAGTAAACATCTATTGCTTCATAAACACCTAAAAGCGATGGGCCGACAATACAGCCGCTATGGAGAGGAAAACATGACTACAAGAAAAACACCATAAAGAAGGATGAAAGGGTGCGGAAGGGGCCTATATCCAGCAGGGGAGAGATAAAGACATACCGAAAGTAACTAATAAATATGGTGAAAGGACATTTAAATATGTAATGCCGAAAATATGTATTAAATTTCCAAGCAATTTTATATATATGATGATATTAACACAGCCCTAAAAGAAAATTAATGAAATTACTAATAAATAAGAAAGATTTATGTATATTGATTAAGTGAGGTATCTTGGTAAAGTGTTTGTTAATTATACGATCATTGGTTTCTGTTTCCTTTTCTTAATGTATACAAACGTATTAATAATAATTGTTCACAAAAAAACCTACTGATAAGCCAGTCTAGTGAATTATTAATTAATTAAACAAACGTATTAATAATAATTGTTCACAAAAAAAACCTACTGATAAGCCAGTCTAGTGAATTATTAATTAATTAAACAAACGTATTAATAATAATTGTTCACAAAAAAAACCTACTGATAAGCCAGTCTTGTGAATTATTAATTAATTAAACAAACGTATTAATAATAATTGTTCACAAAAAAACCTACTGATAAGCCAGTCTAGTGAATTATTAATTAATTAAACAAACGTATTAATAATAATGTTTCACAAAAAAAACCTACTGATAAGCCAGTCTTGTGAATTAGCAGATTTTTCTTTTGCAAGAAATTGTGCATCTAGATTATCAATAATTATTGAAATAAATAAAAAATCAATCCCAAAAACCTTTGAATAAAACACGCTGGGTGGGGCCAGGACAAATCTAACCATTTTTATGAAATCCAAAATTTCTTTGATAAATTAATTTTTTGTTGTCTTAATTATAAAATAGATATATTGAATCAGCTGATTGGAAGCTGGCTGTGATACTTTTCACTATATTTTGTCTGTGTGTGCGCTATCAAACTAATAAATAATTAATATAACGATCTCAATACAAATCTCTCATTTTTACATCAATCGAATCCGTTCCAAAATGGCGGCGAGTGTTTGTAGAGAGCCAGCTGGACCGGCGAACGTTACACATCACATAAATTATTAATCTACTAGCCACAACCTGTCAAAAATTACGTAATTTTATACTGTATATTTCGGCCGCGAGTTAAAGCTATGAGAACAGCGCCATCTGGCGTTGCCTAGTGTCATGATAGTGTTAAAGACGACCATAGAAAATTGTATATATTTTTATTTTTTTACATTATTATTATTTTATACATCATCATTATTTAAAACATCTCGAAGTGTTAGTGACAGACACTGGTACATTGAAAATTATGTTTTAATTTTTATTTTTATACCTAACTATTTTAGATATTTCATTATTATTTGCACCACCTGATAGCGTTATTTTTATTACATAGAGAATTATATATTTTGATTATAATTTACATATTTATTAAAATTATAACCTACATTGGGAACTCTTCTTCTTCTAATGTGAGAGAGCCATTTATTTGCGTTTTTTTTTAACCTTTTTACGCACTTTTTTATGGTTTTCTCCGCAAGTATAAATGATAAACAAAATTGCAAAGAAAAATACAAAAGATAAGACATTTATGCACGAAATTGTCTTTCCATTTATTTTCTTCTCTGTCTTCCGCCGTTTCTATGCTCATTCGTGTGAAATGTCGCTTTTAATGCATATCTTTGTGAGTTTTTCGATATTTTGAAATGGGAAACTTGATTGTGATGCATACACGTATAGCGCGTGAGATTTAATTCATAGTTTTTTTTTGTATGCTCATAAATACTTTTTTTTAGTTTTTGTGCTTTTTTGGAGTGTTTTGAGCCAAATTTGGTGTCAATGATATGAACGTGTAAAAAAAATATTTTTGTAATAATCTGGTCATGCGTGCCCTTTATTTAGGTAAAATTTCCACAATTTTTCTCTTCTCCTTAGTCTTTCACATCACTTTTTTTAACAAACATAATTTTTTCGGGGTTTTTAATTTCCATCTTCTATCTTCTAGGTATGTAACATTTCGACCATTTCGATTTTTTTTTTTCGACTTTATTGCGCATTTTTTGCGGTTTTTGTAAAAAAAATATTTTGTTAAAAAAATATGAATGGTAGATTACGCGTGAGAATTTCGTACACACGATTTTTTCCTTCCTCGTGTCTCCTATCTACGCTTATTCAAGTGAAATTTGATTTTTCTTCAAAAACTCGGCCGTTAGACAAAATTCAGAAATTTCAATCGGTGAAAAGGTAGAGAATGACGTTACGCATATGATCTAATTTATAAATATTTTTTTCTAATTCATTTCAATTATGTGTATTTTTTTCAAAATTTTAAATTTTTTTTCACCATTTTCAATCGAATTTATTTATTAAACTACGAAGAATAGTTTAATTTTAACAAAAGACCATGAAAGATTAAAGACATGGCGTGAAGCACTTTTTCTTTCGATTTTTTATACGTCTCCTTCTTCTATTTTTATGATCTTTAATGTTGACAAACGATTTTCAGTCAAAAAAGCTTCACTTTTTCGAGACAAGGGGAACAAGGATACAGATAGAAGGCCGTTTCGCCGAACTTTAGCAGCTGATTGTTTGACAGATGACAGCGGCGTTGTCAATATAAAAAATTCAACAGAAAATCTCAATGTCAAAATTTGATTACATTTATCTGACCAATATGTTGATTTTACAAAAAAAAAAAAAAAAACAATACATAAAAATAATGCTTAATGTGTTTATTGTTGTTAATATAAAAAATTGCTTTATTTACTAAGAATTTTCTCACAAGCGATGCAATTAAACCTATCCCTCTTTGCGAAAAGCCTTAGCTGTTTTGTTAATTTATATGATTTTACGATAAATGTGTTTTTTTAAGACAAATATCTGAAATAATACGGCGTAAAGTCATTAAAAATTTACATATAATTAAAAGCTCACATGTTTTTAATAAAAACACTCTTTCCGTTAGATGAATTTTATAAAAAGCGAACCAAATTAACATCTTCTGTAACGAAAAATTTACTAATTTCCTATCGAAATTTACCATTGACCGTCAGTCACAGACAATTAAATGATGAAATGTCAGTTTCACACAAAAAATGCGTGTTGTTGAAATTAAAATGTAATGTCTCGGTATATTTTTGATAAATAATACATCTGTTATAAAAAATATAAAGTTTAAAATATGATTTATCGATTTTGACAAGAAAAAACAATTTTTTAATTCAGTATAGTTGTAAAAGATTAAATCTAAGAAATATAGTTCTCGAAAATATTTATTTTAAATCAGCTGTTTTCGATTCAAATATTTTTAAACATAGGCGTAATGGTTGCGATTCACATTCGGGTGTGCATATCAAATTAGGTACCTACATAGATTTTAAATAAAAATATATTTAAATGAGGTTTCCCAGCGGGTATTTATGCAAAAAAAATATATCAAAGACAATCATGAAGGTCCACAATTATTTAAAAAAAATTACACATGACAAGTTTTTGCCGCGTGACATTTTCTTAACATTTATTTTCTTCTTCTTCTTTATTCTTTTCTATGCTCGTTCAAGTGAAATGTCGTTTTAACTTCATATCTTTATGCGATTTCGATACTTTGGAATTTGAAACTTGATTATGATGAACGCGCGTGATTTCTAATACATCATTTTTTCTATTTATCCTTTAACTTTTTTTTTATGTTTTCAGCCCTTTTTTACAAAGCCGTTTTTTTTACTTTTTCTTCTCACATATTTACGGTTTTCTCTGCAAGTATGAAAGATAATTAAAAAAAATACAAAAGATATATCATTACCGCATGATATTTTTGTAGCATTTATTTTCTTCTTCTTCTTTTTTCGTTTCTGTACTCATTTACATGAAATTTCGTTTTTATCGCATATTTTGGTATTTTATGATCGGATTCAAAATTAAAGTATGACGTTTTGTGCCGAATCTGGTCATCTTTATTTTTCATATACAATGATTTTGCACAGATCTCTTTTTTTATAATAAATAATAATAAATAAACAATAATAAAAACCCCTTTTCGATCCTTTTTCGGAGAGGGCGCCGTTTCTGCGACTGTAGCTATAGTTTTAATAAAATCGAGTATCAGGTTCAAACAACAGTTAGAGACGCTATTTAAATTTTTTCATCCCCTCCACCTTTCTCTGTAGGCACCCAAAGTCGAAATTTCCGTTTCTTTAATAAATAGCTCAAAAAAATCTCACAGTGGAGCTACAACAACTTGTAGCACTCGACAACGTGCATCTTTTATATTAGAAAATATTGTTTTTTACATGATAATATAGCAATCAATAGAGCAAAAATGCCGTTATCGAATTATTTTTTATATTTTTAGATTTTTTCTATATTTATTTTTAAAAAAAATTATAATCAAAAATATTTTTTTTCGAAGCGTGTATTTGAAAGTTTTTTAATGAGACTATATTTTTATTTTTACGTAAGGATTTCGTACGGAAAAAAACGTACGGATTTCGAAAAATTAAAAATTGCGTATTTTTCAGCTATTTTCGTCGCAGGGATGTCTCTTTTCAGTATTAAATCATTTTTTTTCTCTCTTTGTTATTTTTTGACTGATTTGAATTTTGAAAACTTTTTTGTTATTTTTTTTAAGGTGATGATGGATGAATAATTTTTTTTCTTCATGTAGTTTTTTTTTTAATTTACTTATTACTTTTTTTGGAAAAGGCAATAATTTTAAGAGTAGTAAATTTTTTTAAGTCAAATTTTTTTGGAATAAACAAAAATTTTTTTTTGTAAAAAATCGAAAAAGATTTTATTGATATGTTAATTTTTTCTTCAAAAAAAGCAATTTTATTTCAATTCAAATTTAGATACATAATCTTTCACATATTCACTCATATTTTTCCATTTATGACCTAACCTAAACTAACTTACAATAAATATTTTTCTTCATCTTCTTTGCGCACACAATGATTTTATAACTGACAAATCTGTGAAAACACTCCAAGCTCCGGCGACACAGTGGACGTTCCGTTTTGACCGCGTAGCGGTCGCCTCGGCCGCGTAGTGGTCACTTCGGCCGCGCAGCGGTCGCCACAGCCGCGCAGCGGTCGCCTTGGCCGCGCAGCGGTCGCCTTGGCCGCGCAGCGATCGCCACGGCCGCGCACCAGTCGTCTCGGCTGCGCAGCGGTCACCTCGGCTGCGCAGCGGACGCCTCGGCCGCGCAGCGGCACTCCGATAGCGTAGCGGGCGCTTCGACCGCGCAGCGGTCGCCGTCTGTCTGTGCCACCCATTTGGCCTCTGCGCGGCCATTTCGAACATTTCGGATTCATTTTGTTTTTAAGTTTTCCGGCTTTTACTATAAATATTTTTCTTCTTCTTTTAAATTATTAAAATTTAAATGAGAAAATGCCATCAGCATAAAAATGTGTCATTTTTTCTTCTTTTCTTATCTACACATCCCGAAACAATATACCGTAAAATTAAATTAACAGAAAAAATACGCAAAAACATTAGGTGTTTCGGACAATTAAAATGAGGAGAGCTAGACCTGCACCTCTAGAGAAAATGATTAAGCTAGGCCAGAAAAAATATGTATGACATAAAAACTGCCTACAAATTAAATTTTATGCTACAAAGTGTGCTACAATTTAAAATACGTGTTAAAATTTCTTCATAATCAAGCGATTTTATTATCGCCTGTTGCCA
This sequence comes from Agrypnia vestita, assembly GCA_016648135.1. NCBI lineage: Eukaryota > Metazoa > Arthropoda > Insecta > Trichoptera > Phryganeidae > Agrypnia > Agrypnia vestita. The sequence continues at coordinate 140,054 of JADDOH010008736.1, forward strand.
TATTATGAAAAGTTTTATTTTAGGTTTTGGTCTGAAGCAGTCTATTTTAAATTAAATATTTTGCATTTTAAAAAATGTTCGAAGCTTGGTAGATTTTCCTCTAAGCGAAAAATATTTTCTACGAAAACATCCAAACGTTTTGTGAGGCCGGAACGGAAAAGGGTAAAAAAATTTATCGTCGCTTTTGGTCTTAAGAACAAAGGAAATTTTCTGTTAAGTTGTGAAAATGTATTTTTCTCATTTACTTCTTCTAAAGCAGATAAACATTGAAAGAAGCTTTTTAAATCCATTAATATCCATCAAGTGTCTTGTCCTTTTCGTTAAAAGTATCAAGTTTAACTTAAGAAGGGTGCTAAGCATTACTTAAAACATTTAGTCTGCGACTTCTGTAATGAGGCTTCCTTTCATCCCCTATTCCCCTTGACTTTTGGTGGAACAAATGAAATGCAAATATAAGAAATCGCTTGAAATGCTCAAAGTAAAATCCCAAGTGTTCAATTTCAGTTATTCTGTCGGTAGCGTGATTTACAAAAAAAATCACTTTTCTGAATATTTTGTGATTTTAAATTAATGTTCGTAATTAATTACTTCAATGTAATAAAATATTTTTCCATAACTAGTAAAAATATTAGGTGAAAAATTCTTGACTATTAGGTATACCCTAGGGCATTCGAACCGGGTAGAACCGAAACCGGGTACGTACCCGGGTACAGTCGCCGGCAAACTTTTTGAAATATTTTGGCGTAGTGGGGGAATGCGCAGAAGATAAAATTTGGGTCTCGTTGGTGGAATGGTACATGCGCAAACTTCCCCCCACTACGCCGAAAAATTTCAAGATGTTTGCCGGCTACTGTATGTCCGCCATGCTTTTCATGGAACCGAAAACCGGGTAATTTTCGACGGGTATCCAGTTAATTTCATTAAAATATTTTTTTTTATTATTATTTTAAATTAAATAGAAGAGCCGAATCGGCATTCTTAAACAACTAACGTCTTTGAACGACAAAAAAGGCACTTAGCGGCCTATAGATTTCGAGATAAGCAAATGCATAGATAAGAGTTATTTTGGAAGGATGCAGGTAAATAATAGCCGTTTATTTTTACGCTGGCGAATGTGGGATTTCACAAAATATTTTTATCTACATTGCATTGACCGGTCAATGAGCTGTGGCCCGAGGATTTTGGGCTTTCTTCGCGATATCCGTCGTTTTATGGTTAATCAATCATTTTGTACCTGAAACATTGGTATATATTGCCTGCAAATCGAAAAATGCGATTTTCGTTAATCGTAAAGCGTCAGGCAGTCGGCTGGACATCCTCAATAACCACGAAGACAAGCCAAGAATCGCGAACATTCAAGGTTTTTTTTTTTTATTTTAAAATATTTTAATTTTGAATTATCGTAAGCGTAGAAAAAGGTGTATGTTTGCGTGATAGCGATCGCAATTTCTTTATTTTCACTCTTTTTTTATTGATAAATATCAGTATGACGTATGATATTTTTAAAAACTGATAATCTTAAATAAAAATCCGTAAGAAAATTCTGTATTTTTTGTAAACACTTGATACACAAATCATTAAAAATAATAAGCGCTACCTATAATATTTCTATAATTATGATTTATATACAATTTAATATAAAATTAATATAATTAAAGATTCAAATATAATAAAAATTGGACTCTAAACGGAATACAAACTTAGTTTATTTAATAGCTTACAAAAATTACCCGGAACCGAACCGGGTACCCGGTTCTTCCTCGAAAAATACCCGTAGAACCGGGTAATGAATTAGGCCGGATATTTGGATGCCCTAGGTATACCTTCTTATACTCTAAGGGTATACTCCTCTGCGCCCTCTACACGTCATGACGCAGTCGCCATCCAGGTGTGTCAATAAGTCATCAGAATATTTTAGACACAATAAGCTAATTTATTTAAGATTATTTTTCTAATGGACGTTGATTGGGAATCTATAAAACACGATTTTACATTTAAAGTCTTATTTTATTAGGTTAATATTTTTTAAATATAGGTAGGAATTATATCAACATAATAGTAATTATATCTGTAGAAAATTTATAAACAATTTACAAGTACACCAAATAAAATCCACTGGCTAATCCAACAAATGAGAAACCTAAATACATGCATTCATGAATTAAGAAATATTATTTTCGGAATTCTTTCATCAAATCATCAAACTTACAACTTCTCCACTCGGTAATATGTGAATATAATGATTCAATTAGCAACCGTGGTAATAAATACTAGGAAATTGACAGGACCAAACAGTACGCAATTCGAAAATTATTTGACAAACTACCTAAAAATTAAACGGAACATAAAAATATCGAACAATTAATAAAGAAATACTATAGTGTACTGTAAAAAATTGTGATAACTTATATTGTTTTATTATTGTAATATTATATTATTCTTTCAAGATCCCTAAGTAATGTAGCCTGAACATATATTTATGCTGTATTGTGTTCTTACGTACAAACTGCACAAGCAGTTTTGCAGTTTTGCAAGATGCTTGTAAAAATGGACATGTATACAGATTTGGATAAATAAACAATTAAAAAATGAAAATATAAAGCAAATACTTATTAACAACATCGCGTTCCTTAATATTTCTTAAAATTAATTAATATTTCATCACCCTTCTAAAAATTGGGTCTACATACCTTCCCCCTCCGCATGCCTCAAACCCTCTACAAAAATGTTGAGTTTGATCGTTCTTTGTACATCCTTTTAACCGCCATTTTATTTGGATGCCTCAATTATTTCTGCAAATTGCCATCACTTCCGAGTATGTAGATTGCACCCCGCGACCTAGAGGGGTGGGGGCGGGGAGGCTTTGATCGAGGCCAAAGCAACAGCCAGTGGCGTGCCGAGCGGCCATTCGAAAAATCTGCCTCAGCGATCCGACACTTGAAACACATAAATCAACAGTGGTAAGGCTAACTCATTATTTTCTACCGAATTCCTCCGTATCATACGTTTAAAGTTACGGTGTTTTCTCAGGTTTTCAATCGCATCTCAATGTAATAAATATTATTTACCTACCTGCAGTGTTATCAAAACCTATCTCAAATTTTATGTCATTTTATCAAAGTAAACTTTATGATTTATGAACATGGCTAAATATCGCAATGTTTGCCGTTACATTTTAATGTAATACAGCTTAATATGAGTGCCTTGTCCATAGTCCGCAAAGCGTTGAACGTATACGTAAAAATAATCACGTTACCGTGCAAATGATTACGATAGCTGGTAGTTTCTTTTTTTTGACACACTCAATTGTTGAGCTGTTTCAGTAAGTCGTCTTAAAAATAGTATTTTAAAAATAATATTGTAATTGTGGCATATAGATGCAAACCGCCACTATCCATACGGGCTCCATATAACAATATTTCAAACCTGCTGATAATTATTTTTGTAACGAATATTACGAAATTTAAATATATAGTTCATTAGGTAGATAGAAAGGAAGGAATATTCTCTTTTTACTCCCTTTCTTTTAACTCGTAGTGTCTGCTTGTTTGCTTATCTGCTTGTCGGCTTGTCTGCCTGTCTGCCGAAAAAACTATGGATTGATTTTTAACCCTTTTCCCGTGATCCAATCAAGCTGAAACTTTGCAGGCAGACTGGTGGCGACGATAAAAATAATGTAACAAATTTTCGTTTACAATTTTTTAATTATTATAGTATAATTTTGGATTTTTAGAAATGTTAACAGATTCAGAATATTTTGAGTTTGTTCAAATCTTTCAGAACGGTACTGGATTTCTTGATTTCTTGTCACAGAAACATCATTAATCAATTAATGTATATTATGGATGTCTCACAGAGACGAAACTGTATTTTATTATTATTATTATGGGAAAGTAGGTATAGAAGTCATTTTTATGGTGTATATCGGACTTACGACCGATCGTATGGTAGGCTTTACACATATGTAACGTTCGCCATTTCCACCATGATAGAATATACCATGTCTTACTAATTTTTGAAAGTTGTATATATTTGGATTATATGACACACATTACGTACGTGTTGTAACAACCTATTATACCGGCCTGTGACAGTCATTTATTTAGTAAGACATGGTATGTTCTATCATGGTGGAAATGGCGAAAGTTACATATGTGTAAAGTGATCACTTAAGCCTACCAAACAATCGGTCGTAAGTCCGATATACACCATAAAAATGACTTCTATACCTACTTTCCCGTAATAATAATAAAATACAGTTTCGTCTCTGTGAGACATCCATAATATACATTAATTGTTAACAGTTTCTTCAAATTGGAAACCATACAAATGAGAAAGAAGCCCGACGCGTGGAAAAGGCACGAAACCTGTTACAACTAGAAATGAGAAAGGGAGTATAATAAAAACTTGTTTTTTATGGGTTAGTTTTTTAATAACTTATTCATTTTCACAATGCCTTTTCAAGTATTTTTTCTAGTTGAAGTGGTACCACAGTTGATTTCTAGGCTGACTCAAATTCGTTCAAAGCTTCAGTGAACCTCTAAATACAAATTCTTCAATCAACTTAAATCTAACTGCTTCTTCTGTAATTTCATGTAACAGCAATCTTCGTAATACTTTATTAAGAATATTTTCTCACCCCAATAATAGAGACTTCTCGAGACTAGAAAATTTTTCAATATATTTTAATCCAACATATTATTTTGTAATTTCATGTAAAAGTAATCTTCGTAATACTTAAGTAACAATATTTACTCACTCTAATAATAGATACTTCCCAATCTTATATTATAGAAAGGCTCGAGTATTCCTTGTACGGCAATTTTTCGATATGTTTGCAAACGTTTTTCTTTTAATTTCTCTAATAAATCGCATTATGTGAGCGCCAGAATACGCGAGTAGGCACTACAATATGAATAATTTTTAAAAGACAAATTATTATTTTTAGTTTTATATTTTGTTTAATTTCAGAGCAACTAATTGACCTATATACGATAGAATAAAACTTAGTGGGAGTGATTGGTCCGACACTGGCATCAAAAAATTCGCCAATCGGTTTAGAAGCAACCGCTTCCTTTTCAGTTTTAGACTTGATTCACACTATAAGTCCGCTCACAGTCCGGTCTCGGTCCGATCACGCTCCAGCAAAGTATGTATCCAAGAATATTTGGCCAGAGTGAAATCGAACTTCTCCTGGCTTCTACGCATCTTTCTATTTAATTTATATTTGTATATATAAGCCGTACGTATGATTCACATTGTTTCGTTGTGTTGGTGTTTACGGGTGTAAACAACAATACAACGAAACGATATGTGTCGTACGTACGGCTTACACATACTAATTCAATTGTCTTTCTTAAATGGAAAGAAGTTTACCCATAGTGTGAATTGTCTACTGTCAGTTCGTCTTCGATTATTCGAGTTCTTATCTTGAGTGCATAACCTCAATAAAATTTTAAGTTAATTTTTGCAATAATGTGTATACATAAATCATGGAATTATGTAAAGCGTAGTTAAATTAATGAAAAATAGGCTATTAATGTTTAGAAATACTTTTTTTTAAAAAGTAATTGATAATAAAATAAAATAAAAACTATTTAAAAATAATTTAGATGAATAATTATATAATACACGTCCGACGTGACACGCGGATCAGAACAAGCCGATCAAAAAAAGATAAAGCATGATCTAAACTAGCCCACTAGTGTGGACGTCGAGATTTTACTTGAGCGAGAGCAGCCCGATTATGTGGATCGACCCCTAGAATCGAAGGGGAAAGATTACGTCGAAAGCAGTAACGAAATTTAAAACGTCTATGATTGTTCATTTACAATTTACTCATAATCAAGTCATTTTATTTAGCTTTCCAAGAAGCAAATACTTCAACTATCAAAAATAAAATACGTAACGCACGTCAAAGGGCCACCGAAATAAAATAACGTTAATTTTTTATTTCCCCTCTTTGAAGATGAATTAAATATGTCGACAGTCGTTAGCTAAAACATATATATTACCTAAATAATAAGACTGAATGTTACGACATCCCTAATATATTTATAATGAAGGTATGAAGGTGAATCTGACGGCGAGGGTTGTTACATCTGTCAAAGAGATTTATTCACACAATGAACCCACAAGAAAGTTTTAAATATTAGTATGGCTTTTAACCGTTCTCAAATACGTTGATCGCACACTTATATGCTCCTTATTTATAGTAATCCACTTATGAGATAAACGATGGATAATTCAGAATAGATATTAAGGATACAATATATACTCTTATGCGTGTCACTTTTTTTCTGTATGAAGAAAATTTGCCCGTGCCATTAATTACACTTTAGTGTAGATTTAAGAATGTAACTAACTTAAGCATTATTTTGACTAATATTGTATGTCTACAGTCCAGTACCATGTGACCGATTAAATCCGAATATTGCAAAGTTTCTCCCTAGAACCACACGCAAAACACCAATCCATGACATCCAATCACTTCCCCTCGATAATGTGTATACTTCCAATGATAAAATGCAAATTTTCCTCAATTGCACTCTAGGACCCTGAGAAAAACATAGTTATCCTAACCCTCTTGTTTGCTATAAATTTGAACCCGCCACGCTCAATAGGCTATTGAAACATTAAAATGTGCTGTGAATTTGCTTTGAACGACCAACAATAATTATTATTTCTGATATTGAAATTAAATCGTTACTGATAACATTTTAACACTCCCGCGTTTCGTAGCGTTTCATGATAATGGAGAGGCTATAATAATCATAATTGTTTATAATTTAAGATTCCTGTAACTTTTGTTTGTAGATACATAAAACCGCATACACACCTGCTCAACCATCGGCATTCACAAGTTCAGACAGAAATTAAATAACGGTGTCGGCACTTTTTCGTTTAGCGGTCAAGAAAGTTATTTATTTTGGGTCGGTATTTCGTCGGAACTATGCTACTCTTCCCGCCAACGAGGGGCCGGAGTTTGGATATCAAAGTGCGGGAATTCGCGCGGATTAATCCATTTCTCGACGCTTCCTCAGAGTTAATTGGTGAACGGCGATTTTAAGCTGCCATTAACAATAAATTATAATGGGTGATCCAAACTCACCCGTTAATTTGAATTATAAGAAAAAAATTGTTTAGAAAAAGTTATCATAATATCGATACAAAATAAAAACTTTTCGATGAAGTTGAGAAAATAATAAGTATCTGCTAAATGGGCGCTTCGGTATAATTCATAAACAGCCACCCTTATGACGAAATTTTCCCTGATATTTGCATAATTTAAACTCTATTTCATTAATAACAGCTCGAATATTATTCTTAAGTGCTCTCTTGAGAATTAGCTTAGACCTTATCTCTCACAAATTAACTCAAATAAAAAGTCCAGAGGCGTCAAATCGATCTGGATGGCCTATTGATGTCTCCAAAATGAGAAATTACGCGTACAAAAAATTTTTGATCTAATAACCCGATTGTTTCTCAGCAGTCCAAAGTATCAACCTTAGACCAAAAAAACGTGGTCAGCGATGATTAATTTTGCCATCCATTAACTGTTACGGTGACACCAGCTGCATTTTCACTATTTTTTAGTAGTAGAGAATTTTCAGAGAGCAATGTTAATAAGCTGCTCACATATAATCATGTATTAAAGCATTTTCATTAATGGCACACAGTTTATATTTGGGAGAAGTCACATATCGTACTGTAATTATCATAGCATATGTGTTAGATAACTTTCCAGGAAAAGGAAAAAAACTGATTAGGTACCTTTAATATTTACTAATCAACCTACAAGGCCATTTTGCTTTCTTTATGGTGTCTTCTTCTTCTTCTTCAGCCTTCATCTCTCCACTGCTGAATATAGGCCTCTTCTACACCCTTCCATCCTTCCTTGTTATTTGTTACGTGCTATTAGAATAAAGGTAATGATATGGCATTTTTTAACTTGAAAATAAAAAATATGATGATATTTAAAATGACAGCTAACTTTGGTTGACTGCTCGCAACACTGATACGACAACACTTCACGTAATTTGCGCGAAATTCTCACAAAAAAGCAACGTGTAAATAAACATATCTATTTTACACCTGAAAAATAACCCTGCTTTAATCTAAAATCTTCGAAATAAAAAATAACATTTTTATATTACTCAACCCCGGCTAAGACGTTCGCAGCGATGCTACAAAACAATTTTCCGGCTGAATGTTAAAAATTTTACATCGCTACAATTTGGAAATCCCGATGGTGTGATAAAAATTCAAATTTACATTTTCCACAATAGCGCGTTACTTTTGACGTCTGTATTTGTGTCTCCGTGGACCAATTTACATACGGCGCGAACAATAGTTATGCATGATAAATTATACGCCTCCAATAACCAAACTATCGCATAGTCTTGTTTCCATTATGTGTTGAAACGTTCATTAAATGCGTAGGTACTTGGCGTATTTGTAATGCGACAATATTGCAGGGTTGTACTTTAATGGATCTGCAAAGGGTGAGTTAACATAAAAATAAAGCTACATTCGTAGCATGCTTAAGTGGTGCTACGAACAGCTACGTTGCGTATGGTAGCAAAAATGAGTACTTTCATGTATAATTATAACATTTATTTAATATTTCAAGCAATAATTTGGCTAGACATTTTAATAATTAATAAGTTGCACAGAAGCAAATAAGACGGAGATCGCCAGATCACATGGTGAAGCAGGCAATGTCTATGGAGCTTCATCAACAGTCATCCAGAGGAAGACCAAAGAACTCCTGGATGAACCAGAAGAGCCGACCCCAACAGCCTATCTACGCAATGAGTTGAGACGGTGCAAGGAAGAAGATTTTAATAATTAATAAAAATAATTTTGCGACAACTGCTTGAGATTTACTATTTAACGCCGACCAGTTTCGGAACAATATCTGTGCTTTTATTAGGCCAGTATAAAACTAACACGTTTAAATAAATGCACTGTGAATTCGGAATACTTTGAGTATATTCATATACTATTGTGTAAGGCGATCACTCGAGCCAGCCGTATGATAAGTCGTAAGCCTTATAAACACCCAAAGTCTTCCATACTTACTTTCCCATATAAATAGCTTCATCTCTGCGAGACATCTATAATATATTTAACACCGTGAATTTTGATTTCCTGTTACACGTTGATAAAAAAACTAACCCATAAAAACCAAGTTTTTATTATACGCCCTTTCCCAATTGTATTGTTTCCACCCGTGGCTAGAGTCGGACTAGTTGAATCAGGTTTCGCGCCTTCTCCACGCATCAGGCTCATTTCTGATTTGTACCGTTCCCATTTGAAAAAAATTTCGAAAAATCCAAAATTATACTTCAATTAAATTATTTTAAACGAAATTTTAATCGTCGCCACGAGTCTGCCTGCAAAGTTTCAGCTCAATTGGATCACGGGAAAATGGATTAAAATCGATACAAAGTTTTTTCGGCAGACAAGCAGACGCTACGAGTTAAAAGAAAGGGAGTAAAAATAAATAAATGTCACCAAGGTAGCGGGATGACTGTGGAGGTCTTCGCGGAAGTAATTAATTATTAATTATATAATTAGTCACAACGATGTATATTTACTATTTGTAATCATACTAATTTTAGAAAGGCAAAAAAGTTCTATATTTGTTCCAAATCTGAGAATCTTTCGTTTATTTGAATGATTCTAAGATTTTCATTGTTCTTAGGATGGAATTAATGAACGCTGCATTACTTAAGCCAGCTCTTGCAGGTTGTAAGTCCTAGGCCTTCGTATAAAAAGACTTTCACTTACGTCTTCACAAATAGCTTCGTCTCTGTGAGACTTCTACAATTTACCTAAATTAGTTTCATTTAATAATAATAAAAAAGAATAAGATCAGCTACATACCAACTTTGGATTCCAGTTACGATTACGGATGGACATTCGAAATAATTATTGTTGGGAATTTATAAAGGGTAATAATAATTTAATACAACACTATTAAGACAAATAATCTACTAGAAATTCTAGGCAACTTAAATGTATATTTTACTTTATATAAACGAAATGCGAAATTATTTATTTGAATAATTCAGTTTCATACGTTTTCAAAAATATTAACGTTTTAAATGGATTGGTAGAAGAAAACACGTCCCAAACTCAGCTCAGAAAATCCAATGTGTATTCAGTCGGTCTTCATGTAAAGGTATGTTTTATTTTGTAGCAAAAACCTTGAGACTGTACCAATTGATGTAGCGGTATATCGTGATTATATGATATTCAGATAAGGGTTTTTTTTTGGAGGTATAGAACCTGAAAATGAAATGAAACACATAAAAATCATGATATTGGCTTTATTGGAAAGATAATTTTATGCCTTTCCATTATAGTCTTTCCATTTTAGTGTTTTTTTAGAAATTCATTTTCGAATTTGCAATGCTCTTTCCAGCGTCAGAAATTTGACAGCTGATCGCTGGTTTACGCCAGAACAGCGTTACAAATTGTGCAAACTTATTTTGAAAATCGTGGTATCATAATATATATATTTAAACACTAATGGCATAAAATAATATTTCCAACAAAGCCAACACCGTGTCCATTACCAAGATTTTTTGTGTTTTAAATTCCTATATTACTCATAACTAGACGCTATTCGTAGACGGTTTCCCCGTGTTAATAAAATTCTATTATGGGAAAGAAAAAAGATAAATATTGGCAATAGTTAATCAATTTGTAGTATAAGTATCGAACCGTACACGGAAGAAACTTTTATCTCGAAATTCACGTAAAGAACGTACAGAGTTGATATTACGAACATATATTTGTATTGTATTGTATTGTAATATAATGTAACATAATGTATTGAAGCATCTGCTATTACAAAGAAGCAGAATAAATCATATCTGCAGATAAACGAACTCTTGAGAAAAATTAATCTGTATACTCGTACCATTGTAAATATACGAGATAAGTAATTAATAGTTTAAACTATAATTTATATAACACTGTATATATCGATTTATCGAATATATCGAATGCATTCATAATAATATAGCTATAACGTTAAATAATATAAGTTATTTTGATACAACGCAATAATTCAAAATAAATTTAAAATAATTAATGAATAACTAAAAAAACTAGTATTTTTATTTCTATACAAGCTGTGCCCCATGGAAAATGACGGTATATTTACACGCCGTACAATCAACAAGTATTTACTTATTTATAGCCAACACCCATGAATTAGTAATAACGATTGTTATCAAAATATTTTAACATTTTTTTATATTTTCCCTGCCGGCAGTTAATGGTACTATTTTAATCCCGGACGATTGTGCATAAATCTAAACGCGATACTGTTCTTTGATGGCAATATCACTCTAGCGACAATACAATTAAGTATATGATGTAAATAAAATAGATATCAAAATAAAATCAAAAATAAAATGAGTGAGAGCCAGGTATCCTAGCCACTACACCATATCGGAGATGTTACTGGTCTCGTAAAAATTGTTTATAAAACCTGTGTACCTAAAGAAAATATATCGTGAGCCCTACAATATTTTGTATACCTGTACCTATAAATGATTCACATCTTTGCTAAGTCCCATATGTATTATATTTTTGATGGGTCATACGCATGCGGTGGTGGCAACATTGCTATCGCTGTCGCCTTTAGGTTTGCTGACCCCGGGTTCAAGCCCCATCTCCGGCCGTTTAATTTCGTTTTTTAGCCGTGAATTCGAACAAAATTACGGACGTTACACGAAGTTACAGACAGAGGGACAGATAACAAAATTATTATAATTGGGATGTGTGATTATGGAGTTCTATGAACTTACCACCAAAAAAATAAATTTGTTTTTTTTATTTAAAGGAATATTACATAGCTGTGTTTTATAATAAATTAATGAGTCTATTGAAGTATCATTGTTAAGACAAAGGAGACAAATACCACCAACAAACAACAAACTACCACGACACAGCACCACTGCATGTACCTTGGTGTAGGTACTCAATTTATTGTCTCAAAATAGTCGTCAAGAAGCGATGGATGCTAATAGAATATTAAAAAAATATTAATCGTTTTAATCCGGATAGAAATGGATTGTAAAATTTTTATGTTTCTAATGGTTTCCATATGTACAATAATGGGGTATAGATAGGTTTACCGTTTTATGTCAGCATATGCAGGTAATATTTAATGGGATAATTGATACAAGATAACACAAGTATGATGAGTGTAATATTTCTTCCATGAGTACGAGCGAGAGCTCATTTTATGGAGAGTAAAGCAACGACAAAATGTATGCAAAATATGTAGTGTAATATGAACTATATAATAAATAAGAATGCTTTATGTTTATATATATATATTCATAAAATAACGAAACAAATAAATAAATAAAATTAAAATAAATTGTCTAGTCATTTACAGATAAGAGAATATTAACTAATCTACTAAGCTTAGAATGAAAAGGTGATAATTTTTGATATTTAAAAGCATTGGCGAAAAATGGTATTTCTGAGTAATCATATTTCAAATTCAATATTTTAAAACATCCCAAACTTTAAGAATTATTATATTAAATAACAAGAATAAGAATTGTTTTTAATAAATCGGGGTATTGACTCTAGAATTAAGGAGCACTTAGGATATTTAAATAGCAATAACTGTTTGATAAATTTTTTAAATAATCTTTTGGAAACAAATTATTGTTTTTTTATATGAATTTTAAAAATTGACAAATTAATGACATTATAGTTCGATAAATTATAAATTAGAAAAAGGGTTAATAGCAAATTTAATATTATAAATAACCAAAATCTTATCTTTTAAATTTGTTTTCTTATTCTTATTATTTATTCAAGTCCCATATACTTATTTATGTTTTTGTATACGACTACTTCAAATTTTAATTTTAAGTATACATTGTATCCAGATGAAGGGACTATTAATTAGCCCAGAAACATGTCGATAATTCAATAAATAGTTTTTTATACAAAGTCTTGTCTTCTCTTGTCAGATATCAGGGAACCTGCGCATAATGTAACTTTAAACTGATCTTCAAACAATATGTCGACGGTTATTATGAATGAGTATTTTTTATTTTGTTATTTTTTAACAAACTGCACCATGGAAATTGTAGGTATAAATTGTATTTTATACCCAACAGTTTGTCTTTAGGTTTATCGATCAAAATTAGTTAGGGACTAATTAATAATTTTCAATTTTTATCTTTTCTTTATGTATTTTATGTATCAAATAAATTTATTCAAAAATTGGAACTTCACAATAGAAAAATATTGTTATTGAATATATAATTTGTTTTAAATTGTGATGTTATGTAATTTTTTACAATAATGTGTTTATTAATTTTGTGTGATCATGCGAAGTTTTTCTGGACAAAGGAAAAGCGAATGTTATATATATTCCAAATAAAAATTCCAAAGATGGAAAAAAAAATCAGCCAGACGATACACCAAGATGCCTTTTTTCAATCGTGTATAAGTTAGTTTCGAAAAATCCAAAAGCTGTTTACTTTTCTTTGATTATGGGCCCAGACAACATTTAAAAATATTAAAAAAACTAACCCATAAAAACCAAGTTTTTATTATACACCCTTTCTTTGTAAAATATAACAGCAATTAAAGACGAATTAAAACATATAACATAACACTAAACTTACAGTAATTTAATATATTTCTAAAATGTCAGATGTTTTGAGCTTTGATAAGACACTTCATGCTTTGAAGATTAAATTCTAAAAATATTTGTCAGTCAATTTAGATTTTCGAAATTCGTAGTGAAGTACCTATTATGTATACCGACGGAGTAATTCAAATTTATAAAATATTCCGCGACGTTATCGGGCCGCCATTGCTAGCAAACTTTTGTAAGGATTCCAATTTGAAAAAACCATTAAAATTTCAAAAAATCCGAAATTATACTATAATTATTAATTTTTTTAACTAAAATTTGATACATCTTCTTGATCGTCGCCACGAGTCTGCTTGCAAAGTTTCAGCTCGATTGGATCACGGGAAAAGGGTTAAAAATCGATCCAAAGTTTTTTTGACGGCAAGCCGGCAAGCAAGCAAGCAGACGCCACGAGTTAATATAAAGGGAGTAAAAAGAAGGCAGTAGGCGAAAAATCGATAATAAATTGGTTTTATGTCCAGACAACGTTTAAAAATATAAAAAAAGAGGGCAGTAGGCGAAAAATCAAGAGTAAATTGGTTTCATCCCCAGACTATTTAGCTCCCAAGGTTAAAATATTGTTGGAACCATTTTCAAAATAACGAAACATTTTCTCGTCTAGACGGCACGCTTGGAATGCGAAAAGTTGCGTCCTTGAAAACTTCGGTCGCCGTTTGTTTTAATATCATCTTAAATTTATTTTACCAAATTATTGTTTTCAACAACAAAGTCATTATTATTTTGCAATTAACAAAAACTCTAAAGAAAAGGTTAAGAAAATAGAATTAATTTTCAGATTAAATTTTCATTCTTTGAAGCGATAAGAGTTCGAGATTAATCTAATATTATCCTACTTTAGAAAAGTTTAGTGTAATTGTACACTATGTTGTACTTATAATTGTATCGGGCCTTTTGTTTTAATCAGTAAATTTATGCTGGTACGACAGTAAATTATTTATAAATTTTTATCCCTGAGAATTCTGTAAGTACATTCTAAGTATTCTACAGTACGTACTAATAATATATCAGTAAAAGATAAAATCTAGAGAAAAGAGTCTTTTTGCTTACCGATAACTGAACAAATATAGATTTTCAACATGATTTTTTGTGTGTTTTTTTTCATTTGAATTAATTTTAATTAAAAATATGAGTAATTACTGCAATTATATGCAAGGCTTCAGAAGAAACATTTCACTGCATGCAGCATCAAAACACCGTGGATAGATAGAAAACATCCCTCCCTCGACCCCGTTAGTATGTTAAACTATAGGAATCGTGTTTAAACGTGTTACTTTCGCAACTGGACTTTTCAAGAAATATCTTACCTTTTAGAAAATAATAGTTTTGTATTTGTCTGAAGAGCTTATTGCTCTTGCATTGATCGTTGCATCAATTAGAAGTTTCTATGAAAACTAAACGGAGGATGGTCACTGCCCTCGAAAATAAAGAATAGGAAGATTTTCCATAGCGAGTAACCCTCAAAAATGCTCTCATTGTAGTTAAAAACTTGTTATTTTATTTACAATCATACATTGAATTTTTGGAACATAATCGCCGTTTCGTGCGATTTTTTGACGAAAGATGTTAGGACATGGATGATGATGACTACAATAAAGCTAGAACTTTTGTAGATTCTAAGAAAGTTGTAAATGATAAAAAAAAGAGAGAGGAGAAGTGCTCACGGAAGAGTTATCGGC
>JADDOH010008737.1:0-29951 GCA_016648135.1 Agrypnia vestita
ATCATCATCATCATCACCACTAGCAGTGTCCCAGTTATATATAGTCAGCGGGCGTTTCGATAGTATCATCATCATCATCATCATCACTAGCGGTGGTTCAGCTATATATCGTCAGGAGGCGTTTCGATAGCATCATCAACGTCATCATTAGCGGTGTCCCAGTTGTATATCGTCAGGAAACGTTACGATAGTATCATCATCATCATCATCATCATTAGCGGCGGTTCAGCTAAATGTCATCAGGTGACGTTTCGATAGTGACATCATCATCTTCATCAGTGATAGCAGGGTTCCAGTTACACATCAGTCGGAGATAATTAGGCAGATCCCATCATCATCGATGGCAGGATTCTAGCTGTACACCATTTGGAGAAAATACACCGACATCCCTGGCCAGGGGCTAGGCATATCCCTACTGTCCAGATCCACCTTTCCATCTACTAATACGAGGGGTCATGGCCTCGTGAAACCACATGGCAACCAACCATTACAAGTATTTATTTATGTATTGTATATGTAAGTATATGTATGTATATTATATTTTATTAGTATGTATCTATTCGTACGTAGTGTATGAGGGGGCTCTTCACGGGTGGCACAACACCCGTGCGGATGTCTTCCCTCGTCTGGAATGGATTGAACGTATTGATGCATACCAGATTATAATAAGTACTACCTGGGAGGGTGATTGCAGTCACTGTAGTGTCGCGAATGGCCAATGGGCTGTAGTTGCTCACAGGCGAGGGTTGGGGAGCCTAGGAAACTCCCCCTCCCCACTCGCATATTTTTGACTTGACAGGTGGCCCGGGACCATCTTTACAGTAGCTTCAGTATATATACCGTAGTTTAACTTAGTTTAACCTGGAGGAGTTGGAATTCGGGGGGCAAACTGGCTCTGAGCCCGGACGCCAGACACTGACGCGAGGGATGGTGCGGTACTTTGCACAGAAGAGGCCCAACATGAAAAGGCGCATCCAGGCTCAGGTCAACGTATCCGGAACTCGTGTCGGGAGAAGGAAGATGGGATCAGTCACCGATGAGCCTTTGGGTATGGAGGGGCCGAATTTAAAGCAACCACATTTTCCGCGTACACATACATTTACACATACCTTCTACAAACCCCTTATCCATTAGAACCCAACGTACCACTAGAATGAGACATAGGGCCAGATACAGGTGACGGAACTTAGGCCGGCTAGTAAATAAACGTAACAATGTAATTGATATAAAGATAATGCAGAGTAAATATAAAAGATCGTAAGGAATAAGCACAGCGAGATAACGGCGGAAGATAAAATTATTAATCAGCGAGGGCGTCGAAGACGGAATCATCCATAGGAGCGGCTACGAAGGACTCGAGGGCTTTCAGGGGATCTATGTACTCTATATGTGCATGCGCATGTGATAACGGCACGTCACTAACCTTTCCAGTGGATGGCGGTCGATCCCATACAGGTAGGACAATGGGGGATCGAGCGGAGAGGGCGGGGGAGCAGAGGATCGCGCACTCTGGAAGCGCAGCTACACCAGATGCAGTGGTTTCAGTCCGTAGGAATGATAGGTAAATAATATAGGGCCACGGAACATAGTATGTTTAGCAATTGCACCGTAGGGCTTAATTGACGTGCTAGGTAGTATTGTTTGCGTTTTCCATGAACATTCACGAACTTCATACCCCAGTAATTAATTTAAGTAAAGCTTGCGTTAGGGTTACCACTGAACCAATTCATCCCCTATAGTTCGAAACAAAAAATTACACAACGTGAACTGGGGAGGTCTTGAATAAAGCGAGGGTGTTTGGAAATACTACGTTAAAAACCGTAGAGCCTTCACCCGACGTAGATAGATAGCTTGTTTGCCTCTAACAAGGCGTAAACTCAGTTAGGAGTAGGATCGAGCTGAAAGGCGAAGAAGAGGAGACATCACAAATGTAATGAAAATATTGTCAAGTGTGAAATGAATATAGTCACTGGAAATAAGTTAGCGAATTAATGATTTATTAACTATTCAATATACGAAGTTAAAGTCACTTAAAACGTATTAAACGTAATCTATTCTTTTTATTACACTATTTCGCAATATATCACTCGTAAATAAACACTTTATTATCGCTGGGTAACACTTTTTTAACACTTGCCAGAATATTCCGTTCTCACAAGTATTATTTATCCCTTATTCATTTCGCCAATTAGGTAAGTACTTCACTCGATTATTTGCTTCGATTCCACAACATTGCCACACCAGACGTCATATTGCCCGTTCTTCACAGCCAATTTCGCGCTGAACGAACTGTCAACACGACAACTCATTGTGGCGACCTAGCTCCTTGCTATTTATATCCAAAACTGTATTATCGAACCTCCTTGATTATTCTAGTGTTTTGAAGAAGGTTCTAGGCTTTTTCAGGATAATGTTCCTCGAAAGATGTAGCTAATTCCAGAGTGCGGAAGTGGGTTCCAGAATGTAGTGGAAGGTCCTAGAGGTTTCGATGTTATTGTCATCATTGAGGGATTCTGTACCATTTTGCCATTTCGTTACAATAGTTTCCAGATACACAAACTCACCTACTTCTACGAAACATTCATTGCCTACTGGTATTTTACAAGTTATATTACTTTCTGCCTTCTTGAATTCCATCTCTTCTGACTTATTAACATTCGTAATGAGGTCACTAACAAATATATACTTTAGCAATCTCAACATGGAAGCAACCTTATCCAAAGCACCAGACCGCCTCAAGATGGTTATTTAGGAACTATTCAAGATTGTACCTATCGATGGAGTCAACAAACCCGCGACCTTGACCTTCGTCGGATCTGTTATCAATCGATTCCATCAGCGGCCGCGTTGATGACCTTAATAAAACGGTAATAGCGATGCAGGCACCTCGCCCATGATTCGATGCTTACGTGCCTCGCCTCGGATCGTCGGAATGCACTGAACTGCAGCCCGGTGCATCCACGCGGCACGGATCAGCTTATTCTGTAAGATTATTACTTTTATCTGCGACAGTTCTACTTTGCAGGCCGCGAGAAACCAGAATCCGCGAACGTCTAATGTAATATATTCAATTAACGTATATTATAGATGTCTCACAGAGACGAAACTGTAGTTTTTTTTGGGCAAGTAGGTATAGAAGTCTTTTTGGGTGTACATAGGACATAAGACCTATCTTATGGTTGGCTTAAGTGATCACTTTACACAATGTAACATTCGCCATTTCCACCCATGATAGAATATACCATGCCTACTAATTACAATGTACACGCCGCATGGAAAGGTTGTTACAATGCATATATAAAGTGTGGCATGTAATTCAAATATATACAACTTCCAAAAATTAGTAGGCATGGTATATTCTATCGTGGGTGGAAATGGCGAATGTTACATTGTGTAAAGTGATCACTCAAGCCAACCGTAAGATAGGTCATAAGTCCTATGTACACCCAAAAAGACTTCTATACCTACTTTGCCATAAAAAAACTACAGTTTCGTCTCTGTGAGACGTCTTTAATATACATAAATTGATTAATAATGTCTCTGTGACATGAAATCCAGTACTGTTCTGAAAGATTTGAACAAACTCAAAATATTCTAATATATTCAAGTTGCGTCGTCAAGGCCCGCGTCCACGAATGAAACCATTTGAACAGAATGTTAGTAAACTCAGTAAAAAATTAACCCATAAAAACCAAGTTTTTATTACACTCCCTTTCTTTGTAAAATATAACAACAATTAAAGACGAATTAATACATATAACATTACACTAAACTTACAGTAATTTAATATATTTCTAAAATGTCAGATGTTTTGAGCTTTTATAAGACACTTCTTGCTTTGAAGATTAAATTACAAAAAACATTTGTCAGTCAATTTAGATTTTGGACATTCGTAGTGAAGTACCTATTATGTATACCGACGGAGTAATTCAAATTTAGAAAATATTCCGCGACGTTATCGGGCCGCCGTTGCTAATCAAACTTTTCTAATGATTCCAATTTGAAAAAACCAATAAAATTTCTAAAAATCCGAAATTTTACTATAATTATTATTTTTTTTAACTAAAATCTGATAGATCTTCTTGATCGTCGCCACGAGTCTACTCGCCAAGTTTCAGCTCGATTGAATCACGGGAAAAGGGTCAAAAATCGATTCAAAGTTTTTTTGACGGCAAGTCGGCAAGCAAGCAAGCAGACGCCACGAGTTAATATAGAGGGAGTAAAAACCACTACCAGATTTACGGCCTACCGGTTTCGAGATGTACCCGTCTCTTCGTCAGGACCAACACTACACTACTATATTCACAACACTATACACCCCAACCATAGTATTGTTAAACTATCACCACTTTTGATCACGCGCGTGTTAATCTTGTCAGAGACAAGCATGCACTGATTATGGCCTACTGAACAATTCAGGAATCTAACGAGAGAGGGGGCGGGGTCTAAAGTGGGTGTTACCACATCTTTTGTGAACGTTAAATTAAACAAAGGGCTATATGGAAAATTAATTTGGTTATTAATGAGAGGTACTCTCTTATACAACGCCTCCCTAATGTAAAAAATTTCTAAATTATTCAATTTTAAACATTTATTATTAGTATTTAATATTTCCACCCCTATTTTTGGGTCAAATTTATGATTATTTTCTATGAGATGGTTGGAAAATTCGGAAAAATTGTTGTTATCAAGACACCATTTGATATTATTAATATTATTAGTATTTAATGCATTAACTTTGTGGTTAGACATTATATCAGAATGTCAGTTAACTTAGGAAAAACCATACCAGATTTAAGGCCTACCGATTTCGAGACGTACCCGTCTCTTCGTCAGGACCAACACTACACTACTATATTCACAACACTATACACCCCAAGCATAGTATTGTTAAACTTCCACCAATATTTATCACATGCCCTCCTGAAATTAAAAGGGTTTTAGAATGAGATGACAAAAAGAGAAGATTCGCATGGATGGGACACATTTTGAGGATATCTGCGGACAAGGTAATATATAATTTTCCTACTTGTTGCGGTTTTTGGGGTGTTATTAGAGTTACAATTAAAATAAGCAATTTATGTTATTAAGTACTGAAAGTTAGTTTAAGATGTTTAAAATGAGAAAAACTTGGAGATATAAGTCATCATATACAAGTCAACAGGACCAAGCTCATGGGGAATATAGAAATGGAAATGAAAGGAAAAGAAGTGGGTAGTAAGTACGCAAAACACTGGATTACTGGATTGTGGTCATGGACTATAGATTCTCACGAGGTCGTAAAGCAATATATCAGAGGTACCTGCAAATATTTCATTCTGTGCTGCAGAAAGTTTACTACTTGAGAAAGAATCATCAAATATTTAATTTTGTGGTTGTGGGTAGCATATATTTTATTTCACGACCAACGGTATCTAAGCTCTCTCCATTGACCGCAAGCATTGACAGCCGCCCGTTCCAACTGTTGTGTGTGTACACGCCGTCAACAGATGACAGGAACTCCAAGTTTGTTCGTGAAATTTTATACCAGAAAATCGAGGTCGTATGTGTATTTTAATACGCATGCACGCCTTAAATTTTGCAACGGTATTGCCATGTATTCCGCATTTCGAAGACTATTTATTTAGACATGCAATTACACACCATAGGCCAACAAAACAATCAAGGTCAGACTTGCTTGATCTTCACTCACTTAAACGAATTAAACTTACGCTATTTCGCAATACTCGTAAATGAACACTTTGTTATTACTGGGTAACACGTATTTATCGCTCAATTAATATTCAATTCTCGCATATAAAAGTAGACCCGGTTTATTTCGCCAATTAGGTGCTTCGCTCGATATCGGTCGCTTCGCAATTTCACGACTGGGCACACCTGGCCGTCGTCTCGCGCGTACTTCGCACTGAACGAACTGTCAAACCCGACAACTCACTGCAGCCTAATTCTGTATTTGTACACAAATTCTGATATTTTTGTACTTATTAGATTATTCTAGTGTTTAGGAGAAGGTCCTCCTCGCTTTTCGGTTGCTTCGTTTATAGACGAAGGTTGTAGATCATTGTAGACCATTCTAGATCCTACGATAGTATTGTTCTAAGTCACATATTATTATTTTGTCATTTTTTTACAATATATAAGATTTCTTCTCAAAGATGTAGGAGAATCCTGCTTCGGAATACCCCTTCAGAGATATGTAACAGATCTATATCCAAAGTGATATTATTTAGCATAGCTGTAGCTCTTCCAACAGGCCTAGTCTTTGGCAGGTTGGTATTGTATATTGCAATGTTAAACAATATTTGTTGACGCCATCTCTGATAATTTTTAGGAACATAAAAGCAAATGCTTCGCATAATTTCAGGATTTTTAATCATATCGCGCAACAATCGATAAAAATGCGTAATCAAATACAATTGTAGCTAAGAATACCCTGTAGAAACTTGGTTGGTAGAGCCAAGGATAATCCCCATACTCTCACATGTAGAGATATCTCAGAAACTTATTTTGTACTTTCTCTACTACAAGAGAAACATTAAGCTCATGTAGCCCTCTCATAGAACCACTCTCGAGTCTACTTCGCACCAAGGAGTTGTAAAATTTTCTCAGTACGCGGGTATTTTCGAAAACCCTGGCAGAACAAATTCTATCATTCTCAATGCATTATCGCTGACCGCTTCTGTGTGATCGTGAAATGTGAGACAAGAAAGAGAAGATGGTCTGAGATGTGGTAATAATGGCACAGTAAATACCCTGGACCAGGCGCGCGCAGTAAGAACAAGAAGCATGACTTTTTTCTAAGCATATATTTTGAAATGAAACTGAAATAAGTGATATATCTCGTAATATTCCTATCAAAATAATTAACGTATTATCCAGGTTCTACTATTTCATAATATTCTGCCAGATAAATATTTTATTTCGATTTTTTTCCCATATATATGTTTAAATAAAAGTCATGCTTGTTGTTCTTACTGCACGCCCTTGCCCTGGACAGAGAGTCATTCTGTAGGAACTAGTAATTAAGCATAGATTCTCAATCATTTGCCAAAGAGCAGGCATAAATCTATGGACAAATACGAGAAGAGAAGTTATATTGATAATGCTTCTTGTGGTGGTATTTTGATATCAGTGAATGGTACCCACCACTTATCCGGGACAATTCTAAGAGCAAAAGGTTCCACACCAGTCCTACTCAATCGCCTTCAGGTCGACATTTTTTACAACTAACAAGCAGGACCGTGCTGCATCGCACCGGTCGTATAAACCGTTGCCACATACTGTCCCCGCCTTTAGATTTATTTTGATACCAGTCTGAACCAAAAGATGAGACTAGAAGACTACTTCTTCTCTGTAAATACTTTAAGAATTTGAGATTAAGTATGTTCATAGAGACGACGGACAACTGTGGCGTTAGCGACAATGATGCACAAATGTCTCCATACTACAAGAGATAAAAATCAAGGAGAGAAGAAAATGGCTTAACCACTTGTCTGAGAAGATTCTTGCGTCAAATGACGTCACAGGCGGTACAGGCCACTAAATAATCTATCTTAAATTAATAATCATTTAGACAGATTAAAAAAAAATCACTTGAAACCAAATTAATTAATCAATTAGAAAGACATATAGAAAAATCAAATCCACAAAAAAATATTTGGCTGCTACCGGGATTCGAACCACGGATCTCCTCCTCAGGGGCAGGCGCGTTATCCAATTATACTATGGCGGCCTCTTACATTTCCGTGAATATATCGACTTTATCTGTAAGTCTCATTTATCAATTAATTGACATGCAATATCCATTTTAGAGCAATCAACTTTCTAATTGATTAATTAATTTGGTTTTAAATTTCACAGAACTTTGTTCTGAAAAAAATGCAACCTCACTATAAGAATGTGTTCCCGAATATAAAAATTTCACTGTTTATGTTTGTGATGATTTATATAGCGCCGTTTTAGCGTGAAAACGCTTCAAGGGCGCTTTACAGATGCTCCATCCCGAAAAAATGAGTTTTTAGGCTCTTCTTGAAGAGTTCCTGGTTCTCCATAGATCGCAACACTGGAGGCAGCTGAATGGTCTCCTTGGTGCTAACAGCTTGCAGAGTGCCTTCGATTTAGCTGACGGCATTGTGAGCCGTCTTCCAGTGATATTTGGTTTATTAGTCTTGATTTATATTTTAATTTCACCACGTTAAATGTAGTACTATCAACATCACGAAACTTCTCCATTAGCTTCGTCTCTGTGATAATTTGTCTCGATTAAAGTACTTTTCTGTCACGATTCGGCTGACGCGTGAATCTGGATCGAGATGAAAAAAATGTGCCTGTCGATCTGATGCCGTTTGCGCGTCTTTGTGTGAGCACGCGCCGTGAAGAGAACTTTCGTTTAATGAGCGTCTGTAAGCACGTCCGCGCGGTACCGCACGACTCCGCGCCGGCTACCGACCAGCACTGTTGTGGACAAAAATACTTCCATCGAGATCAACATTCGTCGCCGACAAGTTATTATGAAGAGTAATGAGTTTCTCCAGCTAACTGTCTGTCATTTGTCTTAAATTTATTTTAAAAAAACGCAGTTATGTTCCCGTCCCATTATTTCTATTTGTGTTATTTTTTTTCAAATGTGTGCGAAATACATTACACAAAAGTTTTTTTGCAATTTGTTATGCCCTATAAATGTATGTAAAGATTTTAACAAAGTGTTATTTATGTCAGAATATAACCACTTATGGATATTTTTAGTCTACCGGTTTCGAGACGTACCCGTCTCTTCGTCAGGACAACCACTACACTCGCATGTAAATGACAACCACTACACACCACAACCATAGTGTTATTTACGCACTAACACCTCAAAATATTTCTCAATATTGTCTATTCTATTATGTCTGTTTATTCTACACACTGTCCTGAAGAAGAACGGTACGTCACGAAACCGGTGGAATTAAAATGTATTATTATTAATTAATTAACGTCCTAGTGTTGATTAGTAAATAATAATAGAACGCCAGTAAATAATTAAAAATAATAATATAAATAAAGTATATTACGGATAAATGAACAATATAAAATGAACAACGTAAAATAAATGAACAATGGAAATAAAAAATATATATAATCAATGATTAGTACACAAGCAAACAGTAATAATTATAAACCTTTAACAATTTAATAGAATAAAATAAAGATAATTAAACCATTTTACCAGATAAATACGATAAGAAGATAAAATAAACCAAAAAATAAATATAAATGATAAAATCAAAACAAATTTAAAAGGGAAATAAACAATAATTAGTATACTTATACAATATAAATAAATATATATGATTCATGGGAAACAAAACATAAGTAAAAATTTAGTCCATTAAACTGTAATTAATTCTATTGGTATTCTAAGTCTAAGTATTTCTTTAATTAAATGCGAAAAATTTCTACGATTTCCAAAAATGTGTCTCCAAGGCGATGCATGCGTGTTAACGGTGAATTTAACGTAAGTAAAATCTCCGTAAGTGCTTATAGCTAACGTTTTGTTAAAATGTTTGACCGCAAAGTTAATGCTTTAAATATTTAAAATATAGTATTATATAGTTTACTATATTTAAATCATTAAATAATGCGGCACACTTCATTCTTCTTCTTCATCAGTCTTCGTCTTTCCACTGCTGGATATAGGCCTCATCCTTATTTTTCCATTCTTCGGCAAACCCTGTAACCGCTAGGAGATGCGTCCCCAGGTGGCGGATAGGGGAAAGCTCGCCAGATATGGAGGGCAGGAGGGAAATAAAGTACCTCTCGCAGACCAACACGCAGTAGCGTCTGACCCATAATGGGCGGCTACAAACAGCGTCTGTTCCCTATGTTAAGGGCGGCTGATTTAAAACTCACCAACCCGTCTGACAAGCGTGGTGTTTTAATGCCAAAAACCTTCCACTTCATTAAATAATGACAAATTCTCGAATATTATTGCCGTCAGAAGAATCATAATTACCTTTTGCACGGTCTGCCGGCTCCGTGTCCAATATTCAGGTGAGGCAGACGATGTAACAGTGCTCATGAGGGCAGAACGCGACAGTTTTAACTATCAAACACGACTCGTATAGAAAGGCAGTTTGATGTGTGAAAAAATCTTATTGGTAGTTATTTCTACCAATGCGTGGAACAAATACAATTAAATATTAAAATCAAATCAAAGATGATAGAATATCGGATTGGGTATTTCAAAAACGGTACAGAAATTAAAGAGAGGTGATCCCGACGCAAATCGCCGGGAGACAGGGAATGAAAATTTAGGAGAATACGGAGAAATGATAGGAATAGAAAGGGGGTAGTGGTACGAGACAAATAGACTGTATTTTTTGGTAGGAAAAGGGACGCGGATGATAGTCGAGCTCACCACCATGAAAGTGTTCCTTCTTCTTCCGGTTTCATTGCTATTTTCGATGAATTGGTGGTTCACCTTTTAGATATTGAATCTGAAGCACTTTATATACAATCGTTGCGAGGACACGACATTTCCTTTGAAAGATTACATCGAGGTGGTCGATTCGATAGATAATTGACACAACTTGGCTCGACGATAGATTTACGATTCTGACACTCTCTGGATAGCAGGTAGATTACGACTAATGAGGTAAGATGATGGATGGAGAGGGGGGAAGAAGGGTCGATGTCAATTGCAAGATTCGTTGCTGATGGTGCCTAGAAATAGTCAAATACTGAACAGGAGGAATGCAGTGATCCTACGCGAATGAATTTCTTCTTCTTTTTTATTTTAGATATTTCATTTCTAAATTGGTAGATTTTCTAACAATATTTTTATATGTTTGTTCTGAGAACACATTAACTGAATTTCATCCACAGGGATAATTATAATAATTTTCAGGCATATTTTAGAGTACACGATAAATATTTCAAAAGAATATTGCTTATTTTTCCACTCTAAAATTATAGAAAAATCATTACCAGCTTCGAAATAAAAGGTGTACTCATAAATAATCAATTATTTAAGTGGCAACAAAAAAGAATTTAATAACATTTAATTTTATTTTTAATTGATTTAATCTCAATCGTTATCTAGGACCTTTTGCCATCTTGTTGGTAGACTTTTAAGAAAAATATGCTTCTAGGTGTTTTTAAAGCGTCATTATCAAACCCTACCGGGCGCCCACTTCGATCGCTATCAGGCAAGTCAAAATCACCATCGGAAAATTTTCTAAACCAACGTTGGTACTTATTTACTTTCAATACGTATGGACACATCACAAATTTTCTTTGTTGCAACCGTTGCATTAACACCCGATAGAAAATGAAACAGCATGCAATGACGTAAATTTTCTTCAGTTAGTTAATTGTCCGTCATTTTACAACAGAGTAATATTTTTTTTTAAATTTAATTGTCACGCGTCACAAGACCACGGATTATAATATTGCGTATAAAACACGTCTTTACACGTTCACTTTACTGAGTTTGACTGAAGCAAACATTCTACACCAAAAATAATTGATTACTTATGGGTACACCTATTATATGTAGGTATACTGTGTCATGGGCAAAACCTTAAATATCTCTAGCATAGTCCCTTCAAATATTTGAAAGAATACTCATTTAGAACGTATATACAACTTTAAAGAAATTGATTATGTGTCTATGTTATTATAGTGGAATCGGTGAATGTTACATTGCGTCAAGTGACCACATAAGCCTGCTTATACAGGTCCAAAACAATGGCCACCCTATAAAGATATCCCTACACGTTTTCTTCTATAATTTATCTTAATTAATATCAGTTTATTTCTGTATCAGATAAACGTGCGTCGGGATCTGTTGTATCTCAGCTACGGCGGAGGAGCTCCGCCGAAATAGAGTTCGGCCTACACCTCCGCCGTGATAGAATGCTCTCCTGAGGAGCGAAAAGTCGAGATTTGCTTCTCAGTAAAATATATGGTTCCTATAAAATATCCGTTTTCCTATAAACTCACTTTTCCTCACTTTTCATCACGATAGATGAAATCGGTTGCAGCTTCGGCGTGTATCGAATATCGCTAAAGAAATTATCTTCGTTCGTGCATATATCTGCAATCAATTCAATTCAGAGAAAGGGGTGTCTGTTGCTTACAGGCAGATCGTCATGTTTGCAAGAGCCATGGATGCATTTTACGATTCACTTTCGTTCGAAGAAAGCTAGATATGCGTTCCTTTCCACATCACCGGCTGCAGAATCAAGAGTTATGCCTGCACAAAAACAATAATGATTGGCTGCTATGCACATTGACCGTCATGTGTACTAGAGAAAAATTCGTGCTTTGTTATTAGATATGTCGAAATCGGTCTGATCTGAAATGAACCAAAATGCGTGTAGTGAAATCTACAGAATTTTCCACAGACTGTATAAAATGGAATGCGGTTCCTACATAAACTAAGACCTCTGAAATAAAGCAATTTTAGAGGAGAGTTGTTTGAAGTTTGAAAGACAGTTTTTTTTTTAATTATGTTGCGGAGAAGCGTTCTTTATATTTATTGGTACAAAGAATTCATCATCATCATCTTCATCCCCCTGTCCTAGAAGGGTCGGGGGCCCAAGGATTCGACAAGGTTCCCATTTCTTGCGTTAAGCAACTATTTCCACATCCCCAACTCTCACGCCCTTTGCTCTTTGGCTTTTCCGACTTACCCTGTCCACATAAAGGACTGGCGAAAGTGGGCAATCTTGTTTAAATCCTTTTCCGAAATTGAACTCCTCCGTACAAAGTAGTCAAATATGCATTTTTAGTAAATGTTTTAGTTTACATAAGGATCGTCGATGTGCATAGGAAGGAAGGGAAGATGCTGAAAACCCTTGCGGTGTCCTGGAGATAGAATTGGGATTTTTATGAATTTTTCGAACGGTTTCATCCTTTTTAGCTATGACCATGCGTCACTATTTCAGTCTGCCAGCATGATTAGTCCAGCTTCAAAAATTAAGACTCCATATGAGTCAAATACAGACTGTATGTGGCGTGCGCATGCGCGTTGGCTATCTATAATGTATTGTTTTATGTTTAATATTACGGTATACTGAAAAGTATTTCAGAATTATTATGTTTTTTAAATTCTATACAGTAAGTTATAATTCAACGTAAATAAAATACGAGAATTTGTCGAAAGTTAACATAATAAAAATTTTGACATACGTGGTATGCGCGATAATTCTTTATGGAAAATAATAATTCGACTCAAATAATATACGAGCATTTGTTAAAAGTTAAAATAAGTAAATATTTTGATAGAGATAGTAGTTCCGTGGGGACACCTGGGTATTCCGTACGGTATTCCGCTAGCGCTCGAAATCGAAGAATATATAACCATCTCTTTCTATCAAAACCTTACTATTTTAGCAACGTATACGTAAATATGTGACAAAAGTTTGATTTTTATTCGATTTACGCTCAGATGGCATCTCGCGCACGGCTTGAAAGCGCATGATCTATCGACGTAATTTGACAGATTCGATTGTCTGCGAAACGGATGTCCAGCCTTAAGCAAGTAAAAGTATTTATTCCGATTAGAAATGCTCAAGCTCTCAAATTTCACGTGGCGTAACACGCGCTGACAGCATGGCTGCGGATTTCTAACACGGCATGCTAAAGGTTAACACAATTTGAGATGTCTAGCAATTCCTTTAAGACCTTGCTTTACATTAAGTTACCATACCTTAACTAACCTTGCCCTTACGTACTGTTCGGCTATGCTACAGCAATCATTATTACACAATGGTGAAGAGATGCACCTCTGATTACAGGTGTACACAAGTGATGGTGTGTAATTACGGCGCACTTGTGTCGTATGATTAATATCTCACAGATGGTAATCGAGGCACTGCTTTGCGCATGGGCCACGAGTTATGTCTAACTCATGCTCTGACGTCATAGCCATAATAACAATGTCGTGACGAGTGAGAGCCTCAAGACGTAATTCTAGCTTGGAGCCAGACCATGACCTCAGCAATGTGGGCGGTGATGGCTGGCTCAAGCAGAGAGATGAGCCAAATTGATAGAGCAGGAATACGCAAAGTGGATGAGAGGATTGTGTAGTGAGTGGACCTCTTCAACCTTCGATTTGCAGATTGATTGCAAACAATGAAGAAGAAATGGTAGAAATCATTCATATTACAACTGCACTGTAGATTGTGTCACGGAATGACAAGCAGAAGGAATTGCGTGCTATCCGAAGCTCTTGTAATATGTACTGCTTCAAAATTATTTTTTTGTGAGATATGTTAGGATATAAGTTAATAAAAGTTAAGTTTACACTCTCATATTTATGTCATTTTCTTATATCTGTTAATATTTCCAAATAAATAAAATACTATCGTAGGTCTACGATTATCTACAACCTTCGCGAAATGTCTAAAAACGACTGGAAGAGCGGAGAAGCGACGAGAACGTTATTTTATATTAGAATAATCTAGAAAGTTCTAATATGCCAGCAATTGGGTATAAATATGAAATTATGCTTTGCCGCATGAAGAGTGACGGGTTTTGACAGTTCATTCAGTGCGAAATCTAATAAGAATAATAAATAAAGCGAAATAATTGAGCGGAGTACCTAAGTGTTGTAATAAACCAGAATAACATCTATGTGCGAGAATTGAATATTCTACAAACGATAAAAAGGTGTTACCCAGCGATAATAAAGTGTGGATAGACGAAGTGATAAAATGCGAAATAATTTAGATTTAAGAATAGCGTCAAATTTAATTCGTGTTAAGTGATTTTGTGCCTGAATTATTAATAAATCATTTATCATCATCATCATTCTTGGCACTACAACCCTTGGTGGGTCTTGGCCTCCTCAATAATTTTCCTCCACTCATCTCGGTCTAGTGCCAGCTCTCTCCAGTTCCGAAGCTCTAAGGCAGACATATCTTTGAGAACGTTGTCACTCCATCTTAATTTTGGCCTTCCTAAGCTCCTTCACCCTATTGGCCTTGAGTTCAGCGGGGATTTTGGTGCTTGATGCTCGGACATTCTCTCCACATGACCCAGCCACCGAAGTCTTCCTAGTTTTATAAATTTTGTGACGTTTGGCTCCTTAAATAGAGTATAGAGCTCACTGTTGTAACGTCTGCGCCAAAGTCCATTTTCTACAACCAGTCCGAAGATACGCCTCAAAATTTTCCTTTCAAAAACGTCCAGTGCTCGCTCATTCCTCTTAGTTAGTACCCACGTCTCAGCTGTGTACACGAACACTGGCCTCATAAGCGTTTTGTACACGAATATCTTGGTGAATAAATCATTTATATTATTAATAAAAATGTACTTCAATTATGTATGTAGTTGTTTTCACCATTTATATATTGAAATATCAACATGTCAAGGCCAGTGGTCCTTTCGTCAGGATACAATACACGATAAGCGCGTAATTTTTGATGGGTTACAGCTAGTTCAAAATAATCTTATTAATCAAAATAACAGCCATTTGATTTCACGTATTTTTGCCAATTAATTATATTATTTATTTATTTATGCAGAATAAGACTCGGACGGATTTTTAAATCGCAGAATTCCAAGAATAACGGCATTTTCTGCTGCTTGTCTGTCGCTGAATTTTTTTGCAGTAAATATGGTGAAAGTTGTGAAACGAGATGCGTCCTCTTCGATTCGTCGTTTGGTTGTTTTGGCGTGTTTTCTTCCACACTACAACTTTCGATTTATTAATTTTAACACGACTTCCTCAACCTTTATATTTGAGTCCCAGGTATCCCTCCCTAAACCAAACAAATTTTATTTATACACTATGATTTATATTCTTTCACGCTATGACTTTCGATTTATTATTTTTAACAGTAGCACGGCGTCCTTGACCTTTATATTTGAGTCCCAGGTCTCCCCTTCCTTTTTATTTATTTACTAGATGTATCCCTTCAAAAATGACGGTACTTTTGCACGCCGCTTCCTAAGGAATGGGTATTTATTTATTTATAAAAAAAAGTTTCAGACAGAAGTTAAGGACGGATTGACAGATAACGAAATTATTATTATTGGGAATTTACATTTACATGTTTACTTACAGCCATCGATAATAGGTAGGTCCTTTGGCCAATTACAAGAAACCTAAATTTAACAGCAGTTAGTATACATATTATGGTAAATTGGTGTGAGAGGAAATATGTCATCTCGCAAGTTTACCCCTAATTGTCAAAATCTGAAAAAGTCATGTTATTGGTGTCAAGAACACGATTAATTTACGCCGCACTATTCGTTCAGAAGTGTATCCCTCAAAAAAGTTATTTTCAGGAAGCATTTTAAATTTAATTACAATTTTTAATTAAAATTTAAATTAAATTATTTTTATTGTTAAACTTTATATTATCATTAATTTATTAATTTACGCCTCATTCGCTATTCGTTCAGAAGTGTACCCCTCAAAAAAGATATTTTCAGGAAGCATTTTTAATTTAATATCAATATTTTAATTAAAATTTTAATTCAATTATTTTTATTTTTAAACTTTATGTTATTTTTACTTTATTAATTTACGCCGCATTCGCTATTCGTTCGGAAGTCCCTCAAAAAAGTTACTTTCAGGAAGCATTTTAAATTCCTCTTACTATATATCATTTCAATTTTTTAATTAAAATTTTAATTTAATTATTTTTATTTTTAAACATTATATTATTATTATTGTAATAATTTTATATTATTATTTCAAAATAATTATTAAAAATTATATATCAAAATTTTTTTACATTTAAAACACTTGTTAAACTCCTTTTTAGACCAGTTTTTACATTTCAGAATATTTTGAGTTTGTCCAAATTTTTCAGAACACAATACTGGACTTTGTGCCAGGGACATCATTAATCCCATAATTTATCTTTGAATACATGCATAATACTTGTCAAAATTTTCAATTTTATAATAAAACAACGACTTAAAAAGGAAACTAAGTCACTACATAGTTATTTATATTTTAAGTGATACTTAATGAGTATTTACTAACAAAATCATGTTATTCTAAATTGTGGCATTTCACTGCGAGATGCTTTTTAATTATTGTTAGATTTGAGTATATCTTAGTAGATTGGTGTCAAACGTGCGTCAGAAACCATTGCTATTAACTTTGTATTGTTGTAGAGCTCTTTTCATTCAACGCGCGTCTAAAGATCTCCGAAAGCTGCGCGGGCGTGTTGGAATGTATGAACTTAATGCGTATTTTAACATGCTTAAGTACAAAATGATAAGGTGTTTTTAATGTAAATTTTATGATAAGTTTGTGTACAATGCGTCGCCAAACGAACATTAAAAAATATGACCTGCATAAGGTAGACAGGGACGAGTTAAATCGATAATTTTATGCCATGGGTGTTTAAATGTGGATTTTTTAATCGATTTGGCAACACTTTTCCCAGCGACAGCCAATTTGACAGCTGATTTTTGCTCTTTGCTTTACCATGTAACCATTAATAGACTCACGCCAGAACAGCGCTTGCAAATTGTGCAAATTTATTTCGAAAATAATCGTGATATCTTAATCATATTTAAACACTCGTGGCATAACATTGTCTTTCCGATAAAGCCAATATAGAGTAGGAGCCAGCGACCGCCAGACTTACGTTATAGTATCAAACCTGAAATGTTTTCTACACATAGATGTACACTACAGTAGGTAAAAAAGTTTGGATATTGTGACAATTAAGTGCGGGTGATTTTGGCAGATAACAGGTTATACCTACAGGTACGAAAAAGGGTGTAGGTAAAATGTTCAAAAATAAGGTATCGGGTACTACTGTTTGTTAATGGTCCGGTAAAATATATAAAATTCAGATTTTTCACTATAACTGTTATTACTCTGACATGAGGGGGATTTTGGCAGATAACAGGTATTATAGGTACAAACAAATCTGTAATAAAAATGATAAAATATACATATATATATTGTTAAATATAATCTGGTAACTTAATTTATGGTATAAAATATATAAAATACATATTTGTTACTTTAACGTAAATAACATATAGCAGAAGAAATGAGTCTGGGAATCATTAATATAAGTGTATAGTACTGTCCCTGAGTGATTAAAATAAAAAATGATAAAATAAAAATTATGGTCATGGTCATAACTATGACCATGACCATGACCATGATTTCATAAAATTTGAATAATTGAATTATTTAATATATACGGGTGCTAATAAAGATAGTTATATAATATATAATAGAAAAAAATGAATTCTTTGATTTTTAAACGGTTTATGGATTTATTTTGGATTTTAAAAAGATTTAAATACTTTCTGAATGGTTATTGATACGGCGTATCTCGATGGGGAGATAGATTATTATAGTAGTAGCTAATGGCCTTATAAATAAAGGGTGGTCCATCCGATATGCCGGATTTAATTTTTATATAAAACACACCAAATAAGTATTTAATTGGGCAATTTTTATTGATTTATAAAGTAGACATATCGAGATTAATTATGGTGTTGACAAAATGATCGCTGCCGCTGTTTTGGCATACCCTGGACCCATTAAATAAAAATGTTGAAGATTGTTTGCAAGGCAGTTCGCTCATTTCAGAAATAACTATAGTTTTCTAACATAGACAGTGGAGTTTACAAAACCTCAGAGGAAAAATCGCATCGCGCCAAGTCGCATAAGGACGGCGGTGAAGATCTTTAGTGAGAATTCCTTCCAAATTGGTTTTGCTAATGTTCAAATGTTAGGACGACAAACTATTGTTATTCCTGGATAATCATCGATACTTCATCAATTCACTGACGAATCCAATTTTTTCGGCCAACCGCATTAAAAGAATCATCGAAAGGTGGATAAATTAATTATCGATTTTCGCATAGTTAATTTTTTTTAACAATAATTTTTTTAATTCTTACAGTACTTCATTATCAATATATTCAATGGCAGCAATTGACAAATATCAAACAATAGGGTTACCAAATATAATATAAAATAATTATGGCATATTTAAATGCGGTGTACCTGATGGACCATCCTATATAATGCATTTGTGTTATTTTAAATTTTGGCGTGATAATATGGTTTCCATTTCTCATTGGTTTATAGAATACCAGATTTTTTTCTTTATGTATTTTTAGTAAATAAACTTGCTTTAATATGTCTTCCACATTTGGTCCTGGAAACAGTTGAACAATTCTTTTTTTAGAAAGGTGTTTTTTTAAGAATTACTTTAATAATTATTCATTACGTTATTATTACTGGATTTAGGTTTTTTTATATGCTCCACCCCAACCGATAATGCCTTTAGAATTCTACACCTCCGTAAAAAACTCCCTATAAATATATGTACGTTTGTCTCATCCGTGCACCCAGTGGCGTAAATGGCAATTATTTCTACCTTGCATTAATGCAAAGCACTCGCTCCGCAATTACTCCTCAACAGCTCGCCCATTCCCGGCGGCCCGGCCCGTCCGATGACGGTCAGCATGGCGGTGAAGTCGGCCACGACGACGTGCTGCTGCTCAGCCCGCAGAGAGAGACGGATGCTGTATCGCTGGTTGCGTCACGTGCGCCAACGAAAGCGTGTAATTGGTCGGAGAGCCGTGGCCGCTCTTGCAAGTGTTGGCGACTCGGGTTACGCCGCGTGTGCTTGTGGTGGTAAATACTTTCCACTGTTTTGTTATTTAAATGCTAATATACTCGCAGTTATGGTTCTTGGAATACGAATCTGCAATCTGATCACAGCATTATCATATTCGTATCAATTCCATGAAATGAGAGAGCAACATACATGAGACAAAGAGGACTGAATGGATTATATGTACATCCCTCATGACTTTTAGACTAAGAGCCAGTGACGTTATAATATCATTTTCTGGAGATGTAGACTATTGTTTTCCCAACGTAAATTGGCGTGCGGCGACTTTGGAACTAAAACCCGCCCCGCCCGCACCCGGCGGTAACCCCTCGCCCTGTCATCCAGTTCAATTTCGTATTTGCTCGGGAGCTGTGACATCCTGATTACCAATATACATTGAATTATTATGACAGTCTGGG
Organism: Agrypnia vestita; assembly: GCA_016648135.1. Taxonomy (NCBI): domain Eukaryota; kingdom Metazoa; phylum Arthropoda; class Insecta; order Trichoptera; family Phryganeidae; genus Agrypnia; species Agrypnia vestita. The sequence continues at coordinate 20,021 of JADDOH010008737.1, forward strand.
ATGGTGCAAGAACAAATGCCAATTAAGTATTAATGTTTTGCGAAGCTGAAAAAGCAAATAATGGACCGATATTACCGTTTGACAGATTGACAGATAGAGCGGCCGCCATTACTGTTTCGTTTCTTTAGTGTTTCCCGACCAAATTTCTATTAAAGACTCTGACACCGGTCACCGGACATTCTGTACATTATGTATTGTGTAATAAATTTACACCCTGACAACTTCTGTTACGCGACAGGGACGCCCTCCCTCGCACGCCAATTTATAGTGGTACGTCTATACAGTAGACTTCTTTTCATTTAAGAAAGACAATCAAATTAGTATGTATAAGCCGTGCGTACGAGGCACTTAGTTTTATTGTGCGTCTTACGCACGGTTTACACTTACTTTAGTGGTATGCATACATTGACAGACAGCGAGAATTCGCATAATGGGGCCGCGAGCTCATTTTTCTGTCTTCTGATTGGCGGATATCAAATGTCATTATTCAGTTGGTAACTGATTCGTTGTTGATGTCTTCTTCCATAGCCAATGGATGGGGCTATTGGTGTCGTCATCGCCGGTTCAGTCAAGAGTTAAAAGGGGTGTCAACCTTATGACACTTGTCAGATTTCCACCGGCCGCTAGCGTTATATTACGTTGCTGTCAGTTATATTATTTAATAAAGGGAAGTAAATAGTTGTGACCCGAAGAATTATTATTTCTATCTTACCCGCATTTTCAATTGTCTTTCTTAAATGAAAATATGTATATAAGAAGGTTTGGATATTGTGACATTTGAGTGAGGCGGATTTTGGCAGATAACAGGTAACATGTAAAAATGTGTAAGAGAAACGTAAAAATAACAAGCCAAATGTTTTAATATGGTTAAGGAGACAGTACTATACACTCATATTAATGAATGCTAGACACCTTTTGCGGGTAATTTCTTTCACCAGATGCTTTGAAGCTCTATAAATAATCATGTCAGAGTAATAACAGTTATAGTGAAAAAAATGTATTTTATATATTTTATCGAGCCATTAACAATATCACGCGATACCTTATATTTCAACATTTTACTTGCACTTTTTTTCGTGCCTGTATTACCTGTTATCTGCCAAAATCCCCCGCACTCAAATGTCATAATATCCAAACCTTCTAACCTACTATAGCTTACATGTACAGAAAATATTTCAGGTTCGATACTATAACTAAGTCGGGCGGTCGCTGGCCCTTTTGGGTATGCTTTTCCACACCACCTAAAAGTGCTTAATTTTTTCCATTAGGTCGGGGAAATTTCCCTATTTCTCTACATCCTCCATCGCGATCCACCAGATCAAATAAGCTATCTTTTCTTCTAGCAAGATAAACACATAAAAATAGTTAATTAATTAATTTGAGAAACCTTAAATACTTTGCATATATTATACCTATATATACATGGTATATAATAGGTAGAGCAAAAACTTTACAGATTGATTTTTGCCTTCATAATATATCGATAATTTTCAAGCAACCATTGCCTAATATCAATAATTACAGAGATATACAATATCAAAGTTTGCATTTTTTTTTCGATATTTCTGACTTGTTTTTTGTCAAAAGTTGAATTTTCATTAATTACGGAATCATGTTCTGATTATGAAAAATTTATTCGCTTTAATACAAGTCGAATAAAATGATTAAAACCTTGCAAAAATTGAAAATAGTTTTTTTTAAACAAGGTTTTTTCTCATTTTATTTGACGAATGGATTTTTCACAATCGATATAAGTTACTGTAATGATAGTTTGATAGGGTCGTTTAGTGATGTAGATCATCATGATTAAATTGTTTGCATCACAAAAACACGACCACGGTTTGACAATATACTAAAAAATAAACAGGCAACGCCTTATCACTGAAAATGTTATACTTTAATCGCAGTATATGATCTACAACCCTTACTTCTCACTCTTATCTGGCTTGCGACCGGGATCCCCGAGTAACACTTGGCGACCCCCCTGTGTTGAAAAAACCTGATCTAGAGCAAGAAGAAGAAGAAGACGATGCGGTAAACTACCATAAAGCCGCCAAAACATTAACAAAAGTAGTAAATTAACTGTACTCTCTTTACTTCGCGATGGTTGACTCGGTTATCAGTTATGGCGTGAGCAGCTGTGGTCTTACCTATAAAACATACATTGGTAAAATCAAACAGTTACAATTAAGATTCCTAAAACTTATAGTAGATAATAGAACTAAATGTATGCACAAGGATGATTATAATAAATTATTCAAAGTATGCAAAATATTACCAATTGACCAAAAAGTAAAATATAATATAATACTAGAAGAAATGTTAAATAAAATTAATATACACACTGACGCGCACCATAACTATGCAACCAGATCGACAGGACGAACAATGAGAATCCCAATCACTGACAACGTGTATGGCGAAAGAAAAAGAGATTTTATTGTGCCAATTAATAAATTAGTTAAAAAATTCTTTGAGATGATACAAGACAAAAAAACTCCATTGGCTTCAAAAAACAAGCTAAAAGAATATATAATAAAGATATGTACCTAATCTTACATTAGTTTATAATTACATATCATGTATCACTTGTAAAAAAACATGCAACACTCGATAATGACCTACTATCTTCATTACAAAATAAAAATTATTGTCAAATATTGAAGGTAACCATGCCGTAAAACTGTTGTGCAGTTTGGCATATGTTTAATGTAATAAATATCAAAAAAATTAATAAATATATAAAAAATAAAAATAAAGTTGTATTAACATCTTCACTTAAATATCTGCAGCATTCAATAAAAGACGAAAAATGTGAATTACTTAGCAACTTTTCGGCGAATGTCTTTTGGAAGAACGACCTGAAGTCTTTTTATGTATTCAAGAGACGTACTTAGTGGGTTTTTTTGCCTTTCGCCGAGCGCCTCGAACTTGACCACCGCAGCCCGTTTTTGGGTGATCCACTTTCCAGCCACCGAGTCGGATGTACATACTGTAATATGGATTCACTCGCTTCTTGTTTTGCACCAATCACTTTCAATAATACGTTTTTGAATCTTTTTATTCAATTCATTCTTCGACCGGTGGCCGCTCTTAAAATCACTTCAAAAGATTAGGTGAAATTATTATAACGTAAAAAAATAATTATTCATTTCCTGTACATTTGCTCGATATCCGTTATCGAGGAAGGTTTATTCGGTGTCATAAAATTACTACATGTATGAAACACTTTACAAACGATGAGATTTTAAAATACTTTTATGATTTTTTAATGAGATTATGAATATACTGATACACACTGAAATAAAGTTTATAAGGTTTAATAAACACATTCTTGAAATATATTAAGAATTTTTTATCGTACATTTTATGCAATTTTAATACATATACAAAAAAACATTTGAATACAACGCCTCGATTAGTAGGTGGGTCTGCGCTGGTTTTGAAATTTCAAAAATGAGCCATCTAAAACAGAATTTTTTCAAATTTTTTAGGTTGAATATATCACTTACAACTGACTGAATTAGAATTTTAGATGTACATGCAAAAATAACAAAATTGCGTTCAAAAAAAATTTTTTTTCGCTGCTTTTTGTTAAAAAAAAAGTAAAAATCTAAATGTATAAATAATTCTAGTACCATCGGTTGGTAGTGATGTGTTAAACCTAAAAAATAAAATAAAATATTTTCGATGGTCCATTTTTGAAATTTTAATACCAGCGCATACCCACCTACTAATCAAAGCGTTGTATTCAAATGGTGTTTTTGTATGTTAAAAGTACATAAAATAAATAATATATATTTTAAAATATATTTTAAGAGTGTATTTATAAAGCCTAATCAATATCTTTATTCATAATCTCATAAAAATAGCCTTTTTTCGAGCACTCAAAATAATCCTGCCTTAAGTAGCTTACCTAAGCTTCTTTAAAATAACTTTGTGGAAACATTATTTATATTAATAACAAGTTAATCAAAAATTTGAAGACAAGGTTTTTTACTTTAACTTAACTTTTTTTAACATCACCCATGCATTATACAAATATCAAACATGTTTTAAAGTTTGAAACAAATTTTTAAACGGCATATTCTTCAGCTGTTTCTGCGGCTCTTGCTTGTGAGTGATGTGATTATTAAATTAATGTGAGTGACGTGATTATTAATTGTAATCGAAATAATGACCAAATCATGTCTAAAATGATTAAACAATGCGTAGTCATCCACTTTACGTAAAAGTATAATGTTTCAGAGCTCTGGCTAGTCGGGAAGTTGGTAAAAATTAATTACAAGATTCCACCACAACAAACAGACAAAAATGCATGTAAAAGGAAAATTGCATTTTATTTAAGTTGCATTGAAGCAAATGAATTTTGCATAATCGATATAAGTTACTGTAATGATAGTTCAACTTTTTGCAAAAAGTAAGTCATATTGAAAAAATGCAAACTTTGATATTGCATATCTCCATAACTATTGATATTAGGTCGTGGTTGCTTGAACATTTTAGACCAGTAGCCGATTCTTAAGAAAGTACTTTCAGGGTTTGCGTAAATTACGTGACATGCTGTATTTATATTTAGATTTAATCTCAGTTCATGAAGAATATCATTGATTGACAATCTTGACCTAGAAAATAATATTGTACGCTTCTAGTAAACCCAGATGAAGTTCGGTCGTAGCGAAACCGATCGGTAATAATACAAAAATAAAGTGGGGTTAAAACAAACGTTATTATTTTATTAATTTAATGCCACCAAGTACTTGCTTTTTCTGAAAATTAAAAAATATATATACAAAATTGTATATAATTGACAAATATTACATTCGGTGTGTCTAGTAGTTTCTAGCAAAAAGTTAAGGGAGTCTTCGTCATTCGATTTTGAATAAAAAATATTTTTTACACTTTGGGTGAAACGGAAATAAGCTACATCAAAGTTTTAATTTTTATCTTGTCGAGTATTTGGGCCCCCGACCCTACTAGGACAAGGGGATGAAGATGAATGAATGATTTTTTAACTTATTTTCCCTAAAACGTTGGACTTACATTTGTAAAGCAATTTTTTTACAATATTTTTCAAATTTCTGCATTTCATTTCATTTGCATCAAAGCGAACAAATTTTTAATTTTTGATAGTCTATTTAAAAAAAGAATAAGCCGGAAAATGAATTAAAAATTCCAATTTTTATTTAACTTATCTCAAAGGCTGTAAAGAATATTTTCTATTCAAAATAAAAATGACTCCCCCAAAGTTTTGCTACTAGCTACAGCACCTGTATACGATACAATAATATTATCTTAAAAGTTGATATAAATCAGTTTGTTTAACACACATTTCTTATCCAATGGGACCAAATATGAAATATAAGTCAGTATTTCCGCTAGAAAGATATAAATATTGACATTCCACAGATATCTTGAGATTTCTCACAGAAACTACGTGCGTACTTAAATTATCACGTCACACCTATTTTTGAGTATTGGGATAGCCGTATCCTCCGCAAACGACGACGAAAACCAGTATAGTTAATGTCACCAAAAATTGTACCAATTGTGAACTAATTGGATCGTATATAATGTAATCCCTAGTATATTATTATTATATGTCGTTATATCAGCTAGTATGAGTACAGCTTCTCACCTTGCCATATAGATATATTCAAATTCAAATTCAAATGTTTATTCAATGTTCAATGTTACAAATGTTTACAGTGTTTACAAAATTTAATGAAGCTTTTTTCATTGTTGTTGAGTGTCTTGGCAGCAAGTAAACACTAAATTGATTTGACGCCCTGCCTGCTACACTAGTAATTTACTGTATTATAGCAGACAGTGCTCTTCCAGTTCAAGAATATTTATTATTTATATAACATTTGTGAATAAATCTTATTGCCAATTAAAATTAAGTAATAGTAATAATTAAATGTTTACAATTTAATAATGGTGTTAATTAATTATATTATAGACAAAGGAAAAAAAATGATCTGAATAGGATATTAATAAAATAAAATAAAATAAAACAATTAAAAGTATTTAAAAAGATGACAGTAACAGTAAGACAGTAAGTGAAAAAAATGATCTGAATAGGATATTAATAAAATAAAATAAAATAAAACAATTAAAAGTATTTAAAAAGATGACAGTAACAGTAAGACAGTAAGTGAAAAAAATGATCTGAATAGGATATTAATAAAATAAAATAAAATAAAACAATTAAAAGTATTTAAAAAGATGACAGTAACAGTAAGACAGTAAGTGAAAAAAAGATCTGAATAGGATATTAATAAAATAAAATAAAATAAAACAATTAAAAGTATTTAAAAAGATGACAGTAACAGTAAGACAGTAAGTGAAAAAAATGATCTGAATAGGATATTAATAAAATAAAATAAAATAAAACAATTAAAAGTATTTAAAAAGATGACAGTAACAGTAAGACAGTAAGTGAAAAAAAAGATCTGAATAGGATATTAATAAAATAAAATAAAATAAAACAATTAAAAGTATTTAAAAAGATGACAGTAACAGTAAGACAGTAAGTGAAAAAAATGATCTGAATAGGATATTAATAAAATAAAATAAAATAAAACAATTAAAAGTATTTAAAAAGATGACAGTAACAGTAAGACAGTAAGTGACAGTAAATGTTCTTGTAGGAATAGTATATTTTAAATTTAGTTTATATGATGGCTTTTAATAGGTTTTGGGCATGCTTCCTTCCCTTTTCATGCAGCCAGAGTTTCATTTTAGAAGAAAAATACGCGAGACTATGGCTACATGTTTTAAGTTTAGTGTTAAGAGTATTGAATATTTTTGGTGCTTGGAAGAGGTGAAATCTTTGTGAAAAAGTTTTTTTGAATTTTGGTACAAGATAGTTGCAGTTCACCTGTGCCCTTGTTGAATGTGAGTGAGTTATTTGTTGGTGATCTTGTTTATGTCGGAAAAAATATTTTAAAGTGTTGAGTAAATATGTTTGATTGATGTCCAGGACGTGACATTCTCTGAAAAGTTCTTCTGAAGGAAAACGAAAATGGCTTTTTATGAAGAACTCTCAATACCATTTTCTGGGCTTTGCTTAATGAATCTAATATAGTACAAGCTGCACCACCCCAACTGACAGTTGCATAATTAATGAGTGAGTGACACAGTGCATAGTATACTATTCTTCTTGTCGATGCGTCGAGTACATCTCTAATTTCTTTGAAAAAATAAACAAGCTTTCTTATTCGGATTGTAAGATTCAAAATATGTTTTCTCCAGTTTAGATGCTGGTCTATGTACACACCTAGATATCGTATATCTTCCGTTGTCTGCAGATTAGTACAATCACAGGGTTTATCTTTTGATTGACATGTGTGAATCAGTAGATTTTTGGGCTGCTTTATTACTGTTCTTTTACTGATGGAGAAACACATGTATTTTGTCTTTGAAGCATTTACTGTTAGTAGATTTTTGTCAAGCCATGATGTTTATTCGATTCAATCCACTTTGTGCCTTTTTTAAAACATCTTCCCAGGAATCATCTTGAAAAAGAAGCACTGTGTCATCTGCGAAAGAAATTATTTTACCGTTTTCTAAATTGGAGTTACACATTTCATTGACATATATGAGGAAGAGCGTGGGTCCCAAAACACTTCCTTGCGGTACTCCATATGATGTTTTGTGGAGGTTGCTGCAGTGATCGCCCGATTTAACTACCTGAACCCTGTTATTTAGATAATCTTCAAACCACGCCAAAGCCGTCCCCCTTATTCCCAAAGCTGATAACTTGTGCAGCAGCAGTGGATGAGACACCGTATCGAAAGCTTTGGCTAGGTCCAAAAATATACCAATACAACGTTTGTCTTTATCTAATTGTGTAACTAAGAATTCCGTTAGTTGACATATTGCATCTTCTGTTGAGAGTTTTGATTGGAACCCGTATTGATTGTTGGAGATTATTTTGTGAATATCCAGGTATTTTAAAAGACGTACTTTAACTATCTTCTCTAAGATTTTAGAAAAACACTTAGGAGCGATATAGGTCTATAGTGGCTCGGATTACGGGGATCACCACCCTTGAATATTGGACAGATTCTAGCCAGTTTTAGTGCATTTGGAAAGATACCCGTTGAGAGACTTTGATTGAATATATAACAAAGAGGCTTACTTAATTGGTCTTTATTATACTTCACTACTTTTGCTGTTACCTCATCGTTTCCAGGGGCACTGTAGACTTTAGGTTACTAATAATTGCAGCAATTTCATGAATGGAGGTTGGAGCAAAGAAAAATGAATATGGATTTGCTGAATTTAAATTTGTTTTAAGGTTTTCTTCAGTAGTTTTTAGACGAGACAAAATATTTTGTGCTAAATTTTTACCAAGCGAAGCGAAATGCCCGTTTACATTATCTAGCACTTCAGTAATGGCCTTATCCTCAGTAGCATGATTTTTGTTTGGAATCAGCATATCACATATATCATTGCTTCTAGTATTTTGTGTAGAAGTCATTTCTCTTATAATTTCCCATGTTTTCTTTGCATCACGTTGATTTTCTTTTATAATATTTTTGTAATATAAGTGTTTAGCGGATTTGACCGCTCTATTACAAATATTTCTATACTTTTTGTAAAAGTTTTGTAAGCCGACATTTAGAGGGTTAAGTTTAGACTGTTTGTGTAACACATCTCTCTTATTTATGCAGTTAACTAAACTTTCAGTTATCCAAGATTTCTTAATTTTTTTCCTCGATTTATTAGATATATGTTCTTGATTTTTTTTAATGTGGCTTTGTAGAATATACAGGAATTTTGAATATGATGTATTAGCATCATTAGTCTCGTATACTGGTAACCAAGTTTCTTTTTCCAAGTCTTTTTTTAGCATTTCAAAATTTAGTTTGTGTCGGGGTTTTGTATAAGGTTTTGTATTTATTTTTTGTGTTCCAATATCAATCATTACTGGAAAGTGATCCGTGATAGTAGTTTCACATACAATTCCTTTCACCAAGAATTTGCTTTTAACCATAATATGGTCTAAACATGCGTTACCTCTTGTTGGGTTGCTGATGGCAGGAACGAAACCTTGTTCAGCTAACATGGATAGGTATTCAGATGCATTTGTGGTGGGAGTACTTGCAGTTATGTCAATGTTTATGTCACCTGCAATAATCATTGTTGGGTTTTTGGCCATTGTGAGTAGCTCTTCAGAAAGAGAATTTGTGAATTCATACGCATTTTGGAAGGACGGTGGTCGATAAATCCCATATATGTAGGTACCATTACACAAATTAATTTTTAAACAATTGGCGTCACTTATATCTGTTTCAGTTACTTCGACATTTAGATTTGCTTTAATGTATGTTACAACACCGTCATTTTGGTTATAATGTTTGGAGGTTTTATGCCCGGTGTATCCTGGTATCGTCTGTATTGTGTCTTTATCTTTTAACCAGCATTCCGTAAGAATAATGATTTGAAAGTCTATATTTAGACGATGCAGTAGTACAAGAAGTTCGTCAAAATTATGATTTATGCTTCGTATGTTCATATTTAGGATCTTAAGTGTGCTAGTGCCTCTACAAAAATGTTGTTTACAGTTTTCTGGTTGGTCCACAGTTTTAGTGGTAATTGGTTCAAAGGAATCTATTTGGTTTACCAGATCAATTATATTAGCCATTCCATATCTTTCTGTAGTAAATTTGGACGATTTTTTTTGTTACACCAACATTCTGTACAGGTAAATATATCCGAATCATATTGTGTGCGTGATTCAGGTAAGGGGACTATTATAGTTTGCGAAAGAGCGAATGCCTCTATATCTACCGCGAGATTATTAATATTCATCTTTGTCACTCTGATGTCATGGGTACCGATCTGTAAGCTTTTAAAGTAAAAAGGTTTCATTAAGAGTTGGTAGTAAATACCTACATATTTGCAATGTACATGATTGTTA